>BPLQ01002101.1:0-314103 GCA_021605075.1 Caerostris darwini
TTTTTGCTTTAATCAGTTATAGATGGAAAAAGCTAATTAATATATTATGTTTATGAAAGTATTTGAATATATATGGTAATAAAAATACGGTATTCATCTTTTATTATGTAAATTGTAAATGACATAAAGAATGCATGTACATCTATTATGTAGTTTATTTAGTAAAAATTTTTTGCTTTTATATATTATTAATATATTAAGCTGAAAAATGAAGTGTTATATGTTTGTTTGGCCTGATTGTGTTAATGTTTATTTTAAGAAAGCTCTACTGATTTTATTCAATTGAAATAGTTTTCCTTATTACTTTCATTTGCATATTATTTTATTTTCTCCATGTTCGTTTTCACATGTTATTACATAGTATTTGAAGTGGAATTTTTTCATAAATATAGTCGATTTGCATATACGTTTGTCTTTTGTATAATTCTTTGACAACAGTTTCGTTTTTTTTATATCAGATGACCCTTTTCAAGTTATTTTCTAATTTGTAGTGAAATAATTATGTTTTCCATCATTGTTACATTTAAGAAGTAAATTAATTCTTTGGAAGAAATGCTTGTGAAAATTTTAATGTAAGTGTAAATTTTAAGTTTATAAAACCCATTATTCTTTTCGACTATTATTCATTGCTTATGTTGACATTTTATTGATCGGATATCATATTTAATTCTATCCATGATAAATGGTTTCGATTTCTGCTTAAAACAACTGAAAAGAGGAGAATGAGTATTCGGATTAATTTTTTGCATGATTTTTATGAAATATATTCACTGGAAGCTTTGCTTGTGAACAACCATATTCCGTGAAAAAAGAAAATAGGATATCATTCATAACTTTTGTAATTGTATTTATATTTTATATTACTACTTATATATTATATATAAGTAGTTTCGTTGGAACTTTCTTAATCGGTGCAATGCACCCGATCGACAAATTAATGGAATTGACAAAATAATCGTGATGTTGAAAGTTTTTTGACACTTTTCCATGGTCCTGGTTATGTTTATCTAGGGTTCGCGTTCGCGAGTATTTATTTATTAGAACTGCTACTGCGTGGGTGCTCATTGGTGCTATGGCTTTTCTTCTTTTGTCATTTTCTGTTTGTATTTTGCTTAAATTTTTTGTATTATTTTTCTCTTATTCTCTTTATAATTATTTTTAAATTTAAATATGCAATGGTTTTAACATTTTACACTGGGCCTTGAGCCGACTGATAATATTTTTATGCTGTAATTTGGAGGTTTGGTCGCTTCGCGACCAAGGTACTCCGTCAACGTACACCGATTCCGTCCACTATCACTTCCCATAAATATGAAGCAGCGGTAATATTAAATCTCGAATGCGAGGAACTGAGTGATGATATAGAAGCGGAAATACCCAGTTCTCGATAAAAAAGATTTAACAAATGTAGATTTTAATCGTTTTTGCCAAAGAACATTTTTTTTTTAATTATATGTTTGTAATACAAAAAATTTCAAAATGTATCACATATATGCTTATGCTCCATTTGCTAATTTCTATTACTCTTTATATGACAATCAGACAACTCCATATTTTTCAATAAATGTTCAAATATTCATAGAATTTTGAGAATTATACTATTTTTTAAATCTTTCTGCTTGTCCAATTGTAATAAATGTTTAATTTAAATTGTTTCACAATTCTGTTCTTAAAGTTATATAGATTGTATGTATATCCTTTCTTTTTTGATACATACAAGATTTTTTTTTCTTCTAAAATTGTTCAACAGTATTCATTTAGGGGCAAATATATTATTTATTCCTTTAAGAAAAAAAAAAAAAATTTTAAAAGAAATGAAGTATAAAACATGGAAAGAATAAAAAAAATTAAAAGAAGAACATTTCTATTTCGTATTTAGAACAAAGGCAAAGGTTGTTTTAGTTGAAGGAGTTCCAAGGGTGACAAAGTTTCTCCCTGCAACTCCTTTTGCTTAATTAGTTGAATTTAAAACAAGCAATATAAAAAAAAAATTCTTTAAGTCAATTGCCTCTTTTTTTTCACTCTATTGCTGAAAGTAAATAATTTTCATTCATTTTTTTAAGTTTATCTGACCCTATGTATTGGTAGATGTATGGAACTTAAATTTAAAAAAAAATTAATTCATTAAATTTGATTACAGAATTAATATTTGAAAAAACTGTATTAACATCCAGTGCCATCCACTACAAGTTAAAAAAATGTATTTGAACTTGAGTGGAGGAATAAAAAGTATTTTATTAACGATTAAAAATTTTAACAAGATATGTATAGGGAGAGAGTGAGCTAATAGAAGGAATTAAAAAAAAAGAACGAATATACATTATGTTGCATTATTTCGTCTTAGCTTTAATGGTGAAACACGATGCAAACATCTGGATATGACATAATTTGCATTAAATGTACGCTTGAAATAGCTAGTAATAAATTTTAAGTTGGTATCCATAATCGTCTTAAATGAATTTAAAGGTTATCTTGCAGCTTTTGCTCATCAATAAAGATGAAAACTTTAACTGCTTTTCTTTAATTTAATGAAAAGTAATGTAAATTGACCTTAATGGATTTTCATGAGTGATGCCTTTTTAGTATTTTACACTGCTTGCCAAAATGTTAGACAATTTTTTTTATTTATGGGTGGTTTTAGCATTACTAAAATATTAAAATTGTTCTCCGGTTGCTATAGGAAATTCCGCTCTACGAAACATAAAAATTGGTTTCAATCGCCCAGCGGGTTTTCTTCTAATTAATATAAGATAATCGCCTGCACCAAGCAATAAACGGCTTTATTTCGAGAACAATTCTTTCCTCCAATTAGCTGTAGCTTGATATCACTAAAGTCGCAGGTGAATGTGATTTGAAGTTAGTAGAATGACTGTTTTAGGACGCCTGACTTGGAGCTGTATCTCCTTTATTACAGTATTACTCTGGTGTCAACATTTCGGCTACAGATTGAGTACGATGCGCTACAGCCGTGTGCCGAATACGGTGGTCATTCATCTCAGCAATGGCCTGTGTGTGGTCAAACTTCAGCCTTTTGAGGAATTACCATTCTGTGACCACTGTTAGCAACATTCATGTATTATGGACATATTTCTGTCAAGTCTTTCTACAATATCTCGAAAACAAAATTACCTTCTCTAAGCCCTATTACAACAATTACCTTTGCTAATTTGGCTAACCAAGTATAACAGGTAAGGAATTCCATCCCACAAAATGAAATATGGCAACTATATGACACAATGCAAGCACGTTTGCATGCTTGCATTCCGAATTATTGGGACTACAGCGTTTCTTAATATGCCCCTAATCTATGTTTGTAATGGTTTTCCACGCATATAATTTAAAGATGAGTTTGAAACTTTAATCAAATAAATATGATACTTACATAATTGAATTACTTGAATTTTGTTCCTCTAAACCAATATCTTCTTGGTTTTGAAATTTAATTTTCTGCCAGTGTAAAGCTGTTTTATTTTTATTGACTGATAAAAAGGCATCAATACAAATTATTGGATTTAATCATTTCACTATAATGTAAAGTGCTTATACCTGCCTAGAAAAATAAATTAAATTATGCATGAAACGACGTAAATTGTAACAAAAAATAAATACATTTTTAAATCTATTTTATGTAATGCAGAAAACAATTATTTTCTTTTCGATGTATGTATTTATCAATTATTCATTAGAAAAATAATTGAATGTATTAAATAAAATATTTCGAAACATGATACGAACTAGATAATTATATTTTATTGATTTTTTCTAGGAAAGGTTCGAAAATTTTATCATAATCTATAAGATTTGTTTCAAAAACCTAGACAAGACGAACAGTTATTAAAATGAAGTCCTTTTATAACTATATATTTATTTTGTTTAATTGTGCAGCAATTTTTCCTTTAAATTCGTCAATTTTTGCTTTAGAAACAGGAAAACGTTTTAGAAGGCTGAAAATAATTTTGGCCTTTTTTAATATTTTGATTACGTCTTTTAATATTTTATCTGTAATATCTGTGTGGAAGCACATTCCGGACCCAATTGTAAAGCTGTCTTCATGTGTGTTGAACATTGTAGTCTTGATTCATAGAAGTATTCTTACAATTAAAATCAACAAGTTAAAACAAATCGTTAGAATTCTGGAAACATTTGAAGTCAGCAAAAGATGTACAAAGATATGGTTGAAAACATTCATGATTTTTTGTATAATTGTTCAAATGCTTATACAATTTTGCTTGTACATTATTAAAAAAGCATTTGAAAATCCATCTGTTTATCTGTTTGGATATGATTTTCGTAACAAATTGTATAATAATATATTCGTGTCACTTTATAATTTGAACATATTTATGTGCAATGTATTACCAATAATGACATTTGGATTTTTTTATACAGCTATTAGCAGTGATATTCGAATAATCTTCAAAAAATTTAGAGAAAATTTATCGATGGATTACAACTTTAATTACGATAGACTTTTACATTCTTATTTTAGGATAAAGTCGATTGTTGAAAAAATAGATAGTGAAGTTGGGTTTTTAATGTTTCTGAACGTTATTTACGTTTCCTGTTTGACGAGTTTTCTACTTTATTTATTTATTTATTTTACTGAAAGTTTTACAGTTCAACCGCTTTCAATTTATTCTCTTTTTTCCATTATTTTCGTCTTATTCATTGTAATGACCACTTCTGCGTCGATGATACCAGAGGCATCTGCAGAAATTGCTACCATAGCTCTGATTATGCCAGACCCTGGTGGAAATTCAACATTCGCTCGACAAAGATTCATCATGCTAGTAGAAAAGCAAATCTCATTAACAGTTTTGAAAATAATTCCAATAAAAAGAAGTTTTATTTTTGGAATTATTGGTGTTATCTTCGCGTATATAATAATGGTGTACAACATTTTGAATACCATTAATAATGACAATTAAATGCAAATAAAACTTTTTAATATAGAATTCGTAGCTTTAAAATAAATCAAACTCATATAAGTCTTTTTTTACATCTGTGTGCGCTTGCTTGAATGCTTGTATAAGCATAATTTATTGAAAGTTTCTGTCATGCTTTACATAGGTATAGTTATTCACCTTTTTTTTATGCATAAGCCTATTTTTTTAATTGTAAGCCTCATTTATGTACATATCAAATAATTGAGTTTCAGTACGTTACTCTTTTTTGTACAAAATATATTTTTCATGTTACTGAAAATTAATTTTTAAGGAATTCAAATTTCATGATTTTACAATACAAGTATGTCGTGTTTTTAGAAAATCTCTTGTCTTTTCTGAATTTGATTTCTTCTTGTGTTTCTACAACTTCAGCGGTCGAGATTACCCTTTGAATTGAATGGAACAGCATGCGAATACCTTCAGTCTTACCTTCCCAGCATAGACGCTTTCTATTCGGTTGTTTTGTTTAAAAAAAACTCAAAACAATACTTAAATGACATGTTTGACTCTTTTGTATGTTATGTATAATGGATAATTATTATGAATAATATAAGATAAATTGATAGAATATAACAGAATATTAGAGTTGTTGAAATCATTATTATGAATATGATTTATTTATGCATGTATTAATTTTTTCCTTCTTTATGAAATTTCTTTTGTTGATGTACGTTTTGATTCTTTTAATTGTAAATGCATGACTCATTGTACATACACTGTTGTCAACAGAAGCAGTACGATGTGTTACAGCCATGCGGAGAATATAGCTGCCATATCTTCCAGAAATGGCTTATGTGGGGCCAGATCACTGTCTTCTTGAGACCGTACCTCCATGTGACCATTGCTGTCAACAATCACGCAAATTACACAGGTCTATGGTAAGTCTTTCTGCAATGTGGCGAAAAAAATCCCACTCTCGAAGCCCTATCACACCAACACACATCTTTGTTTACTAATTGATTTGGCTGAATTTAGTTCCTCTAAACCACTTTCTTCTTGGTTGCATGACACCACTGAAGTCACAGATTGTGGTGTCTCGGACATAAAAACTCAGAGAGTCTAGTTCAGAGCTGTCCTTAATTTAATATCTCATTCATTTAATTACTTGATTGAAAGTACAACAGATACGGAATTCCATCTTGCAAAATGAAATATGCCACCTGTAAGACACAATGCATGCGATTTTGGACGATTAAATATAAAAAGTGGCGTTTGTAAATGTACCGCTAATTCATATTTGAAATGGTCAAATCAATTTATGCAGTCCTCTTCTCCCAGATAATATACAAATGAACTTGAAACTTTAATCAAATAAATATGCTACCTAGATAATTGATTTGCATGAATTTTATTCCTCTAAACCACTATCTTCTTGGTTTTGGGATTTCATTTTCTGCCAGTGTGTAATCGTTTTATTTTTATTGACAGATAAAAAGACCGAAAAATAAATTATTAGATTTAATCATTTCACTATAATGGAAAGTGCTTATAGCTGCCTTGAAAAATAAATTAAATTATGCATGAAACACCGTAAATTGTAACAAACAATGAATAAATTTTTAAAAATCTTTTTTATGTAATACAAAAGGAAATTATTTTCTTTTCAATGTATGCATTTATCAATTATTCATTAGAAAAATAGTTGAATGTATTACATTAAATTTTTCGAAACATGATACGAAATAGATAATTATATTTTATAGATTTTTTCTAGAAAAGGTTACAGAATTTTATCAAAATCCATAAGATTTGCTACAAAAACACAGACAAGTCGAACAGTTATTAAAATGAAATCCTTCTATAACTATATATTTATTTTGTTTTATTGTGCAGCAATTTTTCCTTTAAATTCGTCAATTTTTGCCTCAGAAACAGGAAAATGTTTTAGAGGGCTGAAAATAATTTTGGCCTCTTTCAATATTTTGATTACTTTTTTTAATATTTTAACTGTAATATCTACGTGGATGCACATTTCGGATCCAATTGTAAAGATATTTTTTTGTATGCTGAGCATTGTGGTCTTGATTCATAGAAGTGTTCTTATAATTAAAATCAACAAGTTAAAACAAATCGTTAGAATTCTGGAAAGGTTTGAAGCCAACAATAGATGGACAAAGATATGGTTGAAAACATTCATGATTTTCAGTATAATTGTCCAAATACTTATACAGTTATGCATGTATCTTACAAAAAAAGAATTTGGAAATCCATCTGATCATCTTTTTGGATATGAATTTCGTAATACTTTGCATAATAATATATTCATATCAATATATAATTTTAACATTTTTATGTTCAATACATTACCGATAATGACATTTGGTTTTTTTTATACAGCTATAAGTAATGATATTCGAATAATGCTTCAAACATTTAGAGAAAATGTATCGATGAATTACAACTTTGATTACGAAAGACTTTTACATTCTTATTCTAGGATAAAATCGATTGTTCAAAAAATCGATAGTGAAGTTGGTTTTTTAATGTTCCTGAACGTTATTTACGTTTCCTGCTTGACGAGCTTTCTGCTTTATTTTTTTATTAATTTTACGATGCATTTTACACTCGAAGAGCTTTCACTTTACTTTATTTTTCTCATTATTTTCGTTTTGTTCACTGCCATGACTGTTTCTGCGTCGAGGATACCAGAGGCATCTACAAAAGTTGCGTCCATAGCTCTGATTATGCAAGACCATGGTGGAAGGTCAACATTCGCTCTACAAAGATTCATCATGCTAGTAGAAAAACAAGTAACATTAACAGTTTGGAAAATCATTCCAATAAAAAGAGGTTTTATTTTTGGAATTATGGGTGTTATCTTCACTTACGTTATTATGGTATACAACATTCTTAATAGCTTTAAGAATGTCTAGTAAATGCAAGTAAAACATTTTTTAATATAGACTTCTAAGTTTTTTATATTGTATCTTTTGGTATCGCATTTATTTCATAATTCATTTATTGTTTTATAAATTTACCCTATTTTTTATTTGTAATATATATGAACGTATATTTATGCATTGCTTTATTCATATATGAACAGTGTGTGTCTGCATGTAATCAGTCAATTTATATTAAAGTATTGTTTTATTGTGTACCAAACCTTATATTGTTTATTAACAAACTGTATATGTGTACTATTATGGGCACATTTATATTACTGATTATATATATTATTCTTATGTCTCTATGAATGTTTGCATTTGTATTCCTATTAATAGATCTATGTGTGATATAAGAAGAATTAAATATATTATTGAAGAAAAAATACTTATAACGACCCTTTAAGAGACCCCAACGCGCTCTATTTAAAAAGTATCTGTTGATGGTAGTTGACCAGGGAAATGCTTGACAAATACGAAGGCAATTAATAAAAAATAATTTGCATGTACATACAGATATGGGTGAAGTATATATTCTGATTTTAAATGAATTATAGATGAAATGTTAATTTAGGTATTTCTGTCAACTTCGTTGAATGACGCTAACTTTCCGATTCAAATATTGAGCAATCCTTCACTATTCAAATGCTGATTTCTTTAACAGAATTGTACATCCTCTGTAATATTCAAATTGGGCACGAAGCATTGACGTAGTTAAAATCAGTAAGTGGATTTGGTGTGGTTTTAAATTTGTCGCTCTATGGTCCTTTTTCGCACACTTACGCTAATTAGACCGGGATCGACAGTTTAACGTGAATTCCGAACATTAACAAAGATCCTAGCCACAGCCAGGATTCGAATCTGAAGCATCAAAGATCAGAGAGATAGCCAATTTTCCATCAGGCTGCATGAGTAGGTGGAGTCAAACTGGAAGTTCCATTATGCTATAGAATCAAAATTTATCCTGCTTTACAGCATCCCTCTGATAATAAGTAGGCAGTGTTATGGTGCTTCTGATTTTCCACCATCAACGTTTAGTCACTTGTATGCTGATTTAAAATGTATTTCAGAAGTAAATTTTTTCGTGATTAAATAATTTCTTCTCAGTAAGTCTTTTTTTTCTAACCCAGTCCTTCAAGCGCATTAAATTAATTGGGATTCTTAATGAGGATATCTTCTATAATACGAAATGATGGGAACTGTTAGTAACTATTAGAAGTGTTTGTGAGATAATAAAAAAACAAAAAAAGAATTGAGAAAAAGATTTTATTTAAAACAAAATATGTTACAAATATGGCATACAAAATGTATACATACTAATGCATGGTTCAAAATATCCCAGGCCAAACTCATGGGTCAGTTTTTTCTACTTTAAGATTTAAATGAATTAAAACTTTCAATTAATATATGATAAAAATATAATTGTGCACATTTTATAATAATATAGGAGTAAGAAAAGCTACTGTCAAAATTAAAAATAAAAAAAGAAATTACGAATTCTGTTAGAATCCAGAACATATTTTAAACAGTATATACTAACTACATCATATTGTAAAATTGCTACCTGCAGTTCATGTATAAAAAATGTATTTTTATCTTTCAAAAGGAATTCAAAATATTGCAATTCTTATTCAATATAACAGTAAATGCAAACATGGCTATAACTGGACAGTAAGAATATATGAAGTATTTATGCATTAAAATATCGTATACAAAGCACAAGGTCCTCTATTCTGATTTTAAAAAATATATTTCCTTTGGGATACTACAATTACGATTTTTTACTCGGAAACTTAAACTTAATCAGAATTTGATACGTACTTCTCATCATTCACTCCATGTAAATAGAAAAACAAATCTGCATTGTTCACAAAACAAGTTAATAGTTTATCGTTATTTGTCAATTTGCATCTGCATTGTCATCAACGTTTTCACTGTAATTTAAAAATGAAATTATTATTCTTAATTCGTTTAAAATATTTCTAGTTCATTGTTCAAAATTAGGTTCTACGATGTTTTCCTGCTAGTAAATCTAATCTATAATGTTTATGCTTCCTTTTTCGAAATTTGGATTTTTAATATTTATATATTCTTCAGAAAAAGAAGGGACAGCCTTAATGAATGATTTTTCTTCAGTACTCGAATCTGCAACGTATGTGATTTCCTTTTCTAAACATGAATCTACAACACATATGCTTTCCTCTTCTGAATACGAATCTGCAATACATAAGCTTTCCTTTTCAGAACTTGAATCTATAATGTTTATACTTTTCTTTCTTGAAATGGGATCGGCAGCATTCCTGTCTTCCATTTCGAATCCAGGATTCATAGAGTTTATGATCTCTTCTTCAGAATTCGAATATATATCGTTTTTTGCAGAATTCGGATCAACAACATTTATGCTTTCTTTTACAGAATTTGGATCTTCGAAATTCGGATCGGCAGCGTCCAAACTTTCCTCATCGGAAGAGGAATCTGCAACGATTATGAATTCCTCTTCAGAAATTTGATTGACAGGATTGGAGTCCTCTTCGGTCTTTGGATCTACAAAGATTATGTCTTCTTTTTGAGAAATCGGATCGACAGCATTTGTGATTCCTTGCATTGAATTTGAATCATTAATGCTTAAACTGCCTTTAGTAACATGTGAATAAACCATGCGTGCAATTTCTTTATCTGAATTTCGAATTTTGCAGCCTCTAGGTACTAAACCTTTATATCTTTTTACGGAACCAGGAATTACTTTACTGCATCCTCTCTTGAAACTTGGACGGGACTTAGTCCTTTATTCAGAACCCAGGAGTGCAACATGTTTGCGTTCTTTATTGGATATACATTTATTTGAAGATTTTACCTTTGTAAATCTCTGATTGAAATTTTGTTGTTTAACATTTTGAGGTTCCATCCTTTCATTCATACTTTTTGTCTGCAATCTGTAGATGGAAAGTTTGCAATATCTTTATTGAGATTTGTCCACGTAGCAAAATAAAAACATTTAACAATGTTTTCAAAATTGGAAAACAAAGGAAGTATTTTCTCAGTGTTGCCAACAAATATTGTTAACATGAAAAAGAAAACTAATTTTTTAAGTTGAATGCATGGATGGATGAAATTTATTTTAATTTCATATATTTCTGTTGTATATACTCGGACTATAAAACATCTATAATATCAATAGATGAGGAAAAAAAAAAAAGAATTTTTGTTTATTTTTTATAAAGAAAACTTTATGCTTTAGGGTGAATGGAATAGTGGACAGTTTCAAAAGCAGACCAAACCTAGGAATACGAATTTAAATTCAAAATATTGTAAGGGAATACCGATTGTCGTATTCTACAATATGACTTTCGAAGATAATATTAGGCAAAGCGATATAATTATCTGTAAGACCTCATTTAACCAAAATTTTCATTTAAAAGTAAAGAGTAAAAGGTTTTGTTGCAATTTGATATTACAAATGAAATTTCGAGCCTTTATAAGTGCAAATTTTGTGACTGTGTTTCAAAAACGCCTTTGTTATTCATACCATTCAATAACAATAATAATTTTCGTTTTTCACTAAGCAGTAGTTCTCAAATTATGGGGAACACTACTCAAGGACTGCGTGGATGGCTTGGAAGTAAATTTCAATGCAAATTTTTCTGATTTAATGATTTGACCAACATAAATAAAATATAAATATTTACTAGGAACAAAGGGTTATTCTTCTAACTTTTCAGAAACTCCAAGTTAAGAATTTAAAAGCTTTAAAAAATCCCAAAGTTTTCTCAAATCAACTTAAATATGTGGCAGTGATTGGATTACTATTAAATTGGATTACTACTAAACAAACTATTACTTTAATTGGATTACTATTACTTTAATTTGGATTACTATTAAATCAAACGTAAAATCCGAATATTTTTCAATATACTTGAGAAGTTTTTATATTCAATTCAAGAGGAAAAACTAACAGGGAAATAATTTTATTATTAATACATTATATTGAAATGTTGGATTATTCTTCGTTTAAGAAATTTACTATTTAACTATATTTTACTTCAAATAAAAATCGTTAAATTGTTTCTACCATAATATTTCTTTTGCAGTTTAATATTCTGAATATTTTATTTCTGAGAAAAATTTATTCTGAGTAATATCCTTCGTCGCACATGAGATTATAAAATCAACAAAATTTAGTCATCAGAACTTGAATAAAAGTATTTTAATTGAATAATGTTATCTGTAGAAGCTTTAAATGAAAAAAAATTACAAGTCATATAATTTAAGAAACGTCTCAATGCGTGCAAACTTAAAAATTTAATTTTCTAAATTAATTGTAATGTATCCTTTTAATTTTCTGAGGGACTAATTATAATGATGATTAAATATTATTTTTATATTATTGCACATTATGAAAACGTGCGTAGTTCACTTGGTATGGATTTTATTTAAAAATAATAACAAATAAATAAGAAGCTAACAGCATAATATGATACTGTCTTCCATAACCTTCTATATTAAATTCCTATATTAAAATAAACGATGAAAATATTACAAGTAATTTGGTAAAAAAATATAATTAAATCTAGATTTAAATATTGTGTGTGTGAGTGAAATTCAAATTACGGAGCAGCAGGTAATATAGGTTTACTCACGTCAAACAGTGACTTTTGAAAAATTCAAAATAATCTCTTAAATAGAGTGAACATTTTCGAATATTTCAATATAACAAATCTAGACATTTATTCTACTGTTAGTACGAAATTGTTCATTATTGCTCCATAAGATATTCCAAAACCCAGACACATCCACATAAACGGGACTTAAAAAACAGAACGAAGTCCAAGCTACATTTTGCTTTTCTTTCAATTAATTCTTGAATTCGAGTGATTTTGTAAGGATAAAAATTCAGCAATTTTTTTCATGGTTTCCATAATGCAAAATACACAATATCCAGGGACGTAGATATTAACCGACCACTGCTTTTTCCATTTGTTGAACAGACCAAGACAGTGACAATAGCTTTAATATAAGGTTACTATGATAATTTGCATCCATGTTCCGCACTAATAAAGTTCTAAATATTTTAAAACGCGAAATCTGTTTTCATAAATCTGGTTAAAATTAAGCCTTTTTTCTCACTTTTAACTCTCCGATGTTCTCAAAGTGCCGCAGAAGAATTTTAAATTTCTCGTAATAAATTTCCATTTCATGCACGAGCATGTAATATATGTCGACATACCAAAATTTTCATACCAAACGTGAATAACATTTAATTATAGCACGAAACAGATATTTGAATTTACAAAACTAAACCAGAAACGCAATGAACTGTTCATGAAGGTTTTCATGCATAATAATTCTAATACAAGATTTCAAGTATATGTCATAAAAATACATAAACATACATACATCATGACATATTGAACACACACACATCCACCCACTCACTCACTCACACACACACACACATGTATATATATATATTAGGATATCTTAGAAACATAATCTCATTGCAGAATAAAATCATGAAATTTACATTAGCCTTGCATAAAAGCATACAAAGTAGTAGTAGCATACAAAGAATGTTTTCTTCTAAATAAAAGAAGATAAAATCTTGAAAGTTATTTTATTCATCTTAACATACACGCGTTTTACAATTTAAATATACTTAATAAAAATCCTATATTTTTAAGAAATAAGTTCTATGTTATATTTTTAATGAAGTTTTAGCTTGAATAGGGAGACTAAAACTTTTAAATACAATTCTCTAATACAAGAATTCAAGTATAAGCAAGCAGAAATAGAACTGTAAACAGGCAGACAAATGCATAATTTCATTGAGAAAATATATATTCATTCAGTTAAGTATACAAATAATAGTACAAATATACAGATTACTATTAATCATACAAATGTGTATGGCATGTTATACATTAATAAAATACTTGATATACATATTATTATACACTAACACAATACCATGCTACTCATATATAAAGGCAACAATGTATAAATATAAGTTTAGATACATACATTAAATACAAAGAAAGGATAAATTTGAAAAGCAATAGATGAATTCGTCATGATATAAATGCGATAATAATAGATTTGAAAAAGACTTATGAATTGTTTCATATTAAATTTATCGAAATAATTATTAAAAAAAGTTCTATTTTCCTTTAATAATCATTCGTAAAGCTATTTAGAATGCTGTACGCCATTATTATGAAGATAACACCAATAATTCAGAAATTAAACTTCTTTTTACTGAATAATTTTCCAAACTGTTAATGAAACTTCCTTTTCCGTTAACATGAGGAATCTTTGTCGAGTGAATGTTGACTGTCCACTACGATCTGGCATAATCAGAGCTACGGAAGCAACTTCTGCAGATGCCTCTGGTATCCTCGATGCAGAAGTGGTCATGGCAATGAACAAGACGGAAATAATGAAAAAAAGAGAAAAAGCTGAAAGCTGTTCCAGTGTTACATTTTCTGTAAAATAAATCGAATAATAAAGCAGAAAGCTCGTCAAGCATGGAATGTAAATAACATATATGAACATTAAAATTCCTACTTCATTATCTATTTTTTCAACAACCAATTTTATCTGAAAATAAGAATGTAAAAGTCTTTCATAATCATTGTTATAATCCATCGATAAATTTTCTCTAAATTTTTTGAAGATCATTCGAATATCGCTACTTATAGCTGTATAAAAAAACCCGAATGTCATTATCGGTAATGTACAGAACATAAAAATGTTTAAATTATGAAATGATATGAATATATTCTTATACAATGTATTACGAAATTCATTTCCAAAAACATAAGTAGTTGAATTTCCAAATAATTTTTTTATAATATGCATGTAAAATTTTATAACTATTAGAACAATTATACTGAAAATCATGAATGTTTTCAGCCACGTCTTAATCTTTCTATTGTTGACTTGAAATTGTTCCAGAAGTCGGGCGACATGTTTCAACTTGATGATTTTAATTGTAAGAACACTTCTATGAATCAAGACCACAATGCTCAACAGACTTCCAAAGAATTTCACAGTTGGTTCCGAAATATTCTTCCACGTAGATATTACAGATAAAGTATTATAAGACGTAATCGCAATATTAAAAGATGTCAAAATTATTTTCAAAACTTTAAAATATTTTCCTTTCTTTGAAGCAATATCTGACGAAGTTAAAGGAAAATTGCTGCACAATAAAACGAATTAAATATGCAGTTATAGAATGGTTTCATTTTAAAAGCACACGGAGCTGTTTATGTTCATGAAATGTATCTGATGACTTAAGATATAATTCTTCCTCAAAAAATCAAAAGAGTTTTATTAAAAACTGATTGATAAATCGTCGTATTCCTAAAATTTTAATTTGTAGGAGTGTCTTCAAAAAGGTTGTCGATAAAATCTTAGATTGAAAAGAAAGTAATTTCGTTATAGGACAAAATGTATAAAGAAATCGATTTATTTCTTGTGACAATTGCAGCAATTAAGAGACAATGCACCATTTAATTTACTTTTCAAAGTATACACACTTTACATTATTTTGAATTACTACTGTGCCCAAAAAGTAAGACCAATTGTTTTGTTTTTTTCAAAAATTCTTTATTTATTTTTCTAAATTTATTTCATCGTCTTCAAGGTAATCCCCTCCGGACACAATGCGCGTATGCCAACTTTTTTTTCAATTATCAGTGCATGTTAAAAAGTCATTCTCTGGGATAGCCCTGAAACCACGAGGCGATTCACGTTGAACTTCTTCAATCGTCTGAAAACGGTGTCCCGGAGTGGTCTTTCGAGTTTAGGGAATAGCCTGAAATCGCAAGCCGTGAATACGGTGGTTGTGGAACAATATGGGTTTCATTTTTGGGGAAAATGTCACGAAGAATCAATGAAGTGTGAGCTGGCCATTCAGTGTTTTCGGTACCAATCGAGATTTGAAGCATTTGAGGCCCAAAAGGAATTGACCGATCCTTTTGAAATTCCAGCATCATAAGCGCGGTCTCTAATAATAAATCGACGGTTTGCAAGCACCAAATCTTTAATTTTTTTGACATGAGCTACGTCGGTTGCGTTGGATGGTCGACCAGAGGGCTCTTCGTCTTCAAAGCGTTCTCTGCCTTTTTTGAACTGTTTATACCATTTCTAAACATTTATTACCGATATAGGAATTCTCACCGAATGCCTTCTGCAACATTCTGTATGTTTCCGCAAACAAAATTTAATGCAAATTCTTTGCTCAATTAATTCCGACTGTTCAAAAATCGTCATAATCTGTTTTAGCGTCTCACAAAATCAAGCGTAATTCAAACACTTCTGAATATTTTGACATGAAATTTCTCACAGATGTCAAGGATAGTGCTGGCAACTCAAAAAAGGAAAAAAAGGAAATTCCATAAGGCTTGGGAATTTACTATTTATTATTTTTATTTACACTCATGTCCATAAATTAAGGATAATTCAGAATCACACAGAAATTGAACTCTAAAATAAAAATTTCACCTGTAGAATTATCACACACATCTTGAAGAAGAATATGCAAATTACAGGAAACTACCAGATGGCGCGGATAGTACGTCACAATGACGAGAGTGTAACGGAGGGGTATATAAGGAATGGTGGCAAAGAAGTAAAATTGTTCACAAGCGCTTTAAAAGCCTTTCAGTGCAATAACCGCATAGTTATGGCACAAAGGAAGCATTTGGATGATTTTTTACGTGGTGGAATTATCGGACGACTGGAATGTGGACGTACCCAGCTGGAAGTATCCGAGGAACTTGGAATTGCCCAGAGTGTCATCTCCAGGCTTTGGCAACGATTCCAAGATGATGGTAATGTGAGTAGATGTTACAGCACAGGTCGCCTCCGAGTTACAACGCCGAATGAGGAGCGGTATTTAGCAGTTACTGCCAAAAGAAACAGACGGACCACAGCATCAGACCTGTCTCGTCAGCTCTCTTCAGCTACCGGTACGACAGTTTCATGGCAGACCGTGTACAGACGCTTAGAGCACATTGGTCTATATGCTCGTTGGCCTGTCAGATGTGTTCCACTTACCGTAACTCACAGTCGCCTGCGATTGACCTGGAGTAGAGAGCATGCATTGTGGACACCGCAACAGTGGTCTTGTGTGATGTTTTCCGACGAGTCCAGGTTTAGTTTGCAGTCTGATTCTCACCGGACTTTCATATGGAGAGCGCCAGGTACCCGTTACCACCAAGAGAACACCATTGAACGACACCATTACGGTGATGCAGGATGGCTCATTTGGGGAGGAATTATTCTTGGTTCCAGAACTGACCTGCATGTTCAGAGTGTAACGATGACAGGCCACATCTATCGGGATGTCATTCTGGAACAACATGTACGCTTGTTTCGGGGCGCCATGGATGCTGAATTTCTGTTTATGGATGACAATGCCCGCCCTCACCGTGCAAACATTGTAGACGAATGCCTTCAATTGGAGGATATCACCCGTATGGATTGGCCAGCATACTAACCGGACATGAATCCAATAGAGCATGTGTGGAATATGCTTGGCCGACGAATTGCAGCCCGTCAACCCTCTCCCACCTGTCAACCGGAACTTCGGAGGGCCTTGCTTGATGAGTGGTGTAATATTCCCCAAGATCAGATTGATAATTTGATACTCAGCATGCCTAGGCGTTGTAAATCCTTTATTGCATCGTCCGGGAGACATACTCCATATTAACCATCATACTAACCATGTTATACTGTTTTTTGTAAATAGGGTCTTTTTTGAAATTTGCTCCAGGGAGTAAAAATCGCAATTTTTATTAATTATGTCAAACATATAGCATCTTTTTTGCTCTTTATCTTTTGTTTAATAAATAGACTTTACAAATAAGTCAAATAATCAAATCAATTTAGTGTCTTTAACTTAGTATTGTTGTTGTTATATATAAGGGTTGCTTATATTTAGTAATTGTTAAAAAGGTAGGTTAAAACTTACACAGGTAGGCTAAACGAAACTGCTGTGAATTACCCTGAATATAATTTTATCACAATAAATAATGAAAAAAAAAACTGAAAGTAAAAATTAAAAATATGTTTTATTTCAATAATTAATTCCATTTTACATTTAATTACAAATAAAATTTCTATTGAAATTTAACAAGCAATAAACATAATTACTATGCTACAAATAAAAAATGTCATATGCAAAGAAACAATTCTGCTATATGAGAATTAAACATAAACCAAATATTTGTGAAATTCTGTTGGTGTAAAATTCACATTTCAAATAAAAATTTATTTAAAAAAACAATTATACATGAAAACATCGAAATGGAAAAAATCAGTACAAATATAGTAAACAATAAAATTGAATATTCTACAGTATAAAAAGAAAGTTGAAGTTTAAAATGAATACTCAAATAATCTATAAAGTTCTCATTGCTATTTTTATATTTAATGATGCATATGATTACAATAAAAGTCACACGCGATATAATTTAATTCCAACTTTTCAAACAAATCTCATTTCATTCACTCTCAAGTTGTTCAATAATAGATAAAATCTGTAAATTGTTTATATTGATTCTTTCGAAAACTAAAATGTTACCTCGTCCACTCGAAATTTAATGAAATGAGGCAAAAAAAATTTTAGGTTTAAAAGAAGCATACAATCACTCAATGAAAAAGTAGCATTTATATTTAGAAAGAAGGACGCTTCGCAATAAAATTTTAAAAATAAAAAAAATGACATTTAAATGCATACGAATAATTAAATTTTCCAGTATTTGTCGTGAAGCTTCAATTTTCTATAGATGGCATATTTCATAAAACTACGAGTTTTCGAAAACAATGTCAAGCAGAAGGGGCCTGAATGGCCGAGTGGCTAGAGCTCTGGGGCGGTTTCGGGTTCGAGTCCCGGCGGTGCCATGGATGTTTGTAGTGGTTCGGAATCCACTTTAAACTGTAGGTCCTGGTCTAATAGGATCGTAGAGCGTTACGGGGGACATTGTTACTCCGCGTCAGTGGCTTATCTTCAAGTTACACGCGCCGCCTGGGTAATGCAAAAGTGAGTACGTCTGTGCAGCGCTTGCCTTAAGTCATCCAAGACCAAGTTGTCTAAGTGTTTGCCAGCTGCATTAGAAAGAAAAAAAAATGTTAAGCAGCAAAGTTCAAAGTTTTCATATGGTGTGATAAAGACCCATTTTGGGAAAAACGTTTTTGACATAGATCCCAAACAAAGGATTTCTTTGTAGTGTGATTACGGAAATGTCTTCTTAAATTTCCTTTAATTGAAAATACTTTCCGATAAACGTCACATACATAAGGCCTATCTAGGGGGCGATAATGTCTTCGTAAATTAACCTTGCCATAAAATGCCACATTACAAATCTCGAATGAAAAAGGCTTTTCTTGGTATGGGTGATGTAATTTCTTTGCAAATTACCCTTGACAGATAATGCCACATTACAAATCTCGCATGAAAAAGGCTTTTCTTCGGTATGGGTGAGATAATTTCTTTGTAAATTAACCCTTGACAGAAAATGCCACATTACAAATATCGCATGAAAAGGCTTTTCTTCGGTATGGGTGAGATAATTTTGTTGTAAATTAACCTTGCCGTAAAATGCCACATTACAAATCTCGCATGAAAAAGGCTTTTCTTCGGTATGGGTGACATAATTTCTTTGCAAATTACCCTTGACAGAAAATGCCACATTACAAATCTCGCATGAAAATGCTTTCTTTCGTGTGTGTTCGAAATTGTCCTCTCAAACTTGTTCTGCAGGCATCAGCTTTTCCACCATTTCACTGGCTTCTCTTTCGTATGGGTAAGGATGCGTCGTTGCAGACTGTTCTTTTGACTAAAATATCTTCCACATATATCGCATTTTTGTGATTTTAACCCATCATGAAGTAGCAAATGCTTATTTAAGTCCCCTTTTCTCAGAAATTCTTTATTACATATGCAACACACACGAGGCTTCGATCCTAAATGATAGGGCAAGTGTCGCATCAAACTGCTTTTTTGAGAGAATCTTTTCCTGCACATATCACACAAAAAAAGGTATTTTCCTTCACCGTAGATATTCTATATTGAGATATTTTTAATGTTTTTTGTTACATTCGCTGCTCAGGTTAAAAGATTTTTTCGCAGTTACATTCATAAAGAACCACGATTTTTATAATGGTTTGATGAATTTTCATGAACATCATCCGTATAAAGTTCAGTCTGATAAAATATTCCTTTAGTTCATTTTCTTATTAGAATTGCCATAGTGCCAACGAATTAATAGATGCAGATTATTGAGGATTGTGGATTGTGTGGAGGCAGATTGTGGAGGCCTGATGGCCGAGTGACTAGAGTTCTGGTGCTTGGTGCCACAGAGTTCCAGTTCTACTTCTAGGCCCACTTAAGCTTAAGTTTTTGATCAATCTAATTTTTATACAGAAATTAGAGTTTTTATGACCTCATCTAGAACATACCTAACAATTGATTATTAATTATTTTTAGACTCGTAGATTTGCATAGACAATTGAGTGTCTACAGGTTTCTCATATTTGAAATTTTTCAATGCTTTTCTCAAACATAAGTAGTGTCCTTTTAGTTTTTAAGTAACGAATTGTATTTATATTTACGTCCATATTTATCTTAGTTCATAACCTGTTTATTATTTCAAACAATGTGTTATCTGTATATGAACAAAAGTACACTGAGGTGGATTTTTATTAATGTGGTGGTTTTTCTGTACAAAGATGACAGCTTCAAGACTTCGTCCAAATTTTATGAGAAATCAGATCGCAGTTGTTTCGGGACGATTTTCGTACTAAAACAACGTCCCTTTAGACCGGCACGTATGGTCATGCCGATTAGCATTTGTGCACGATCATTTAGCGTCAATACAGTTTTAAGCTAGATATAAAAGATAAAGCCTCTACATAAAAATTTGAACCGTCAAAACATGTACATATTTAAAGAGTATCGCACATTGTGAACACATGTAGACGATATATTTATCTGCCGAACGTAAGCAGAATTGTGACTTCATCTGTGTGCCAACTACAACAATCACCCACACCAAACAAATACTAAAAAGAAGGCTCGATTTGCGCTGCAATATAGAATGTGCCAAACTATCGAATGCTGGATTAAAGAGAGATTAGTGTACCACTCAATTTGTTGAATCCCTACTAAAATGCTAAATAATATCAAAGAATGATGAGAATTACTATGTGTAAGTGTTCCTTAGTGAGGAATCTACTTCTCTCATAAGCAAAAAAAACCATATGTTTCAAAACATACAAAACAAACAAAATGTTGGTAAAATAAGAATTACTACATATTTATCGAAATTTGGAGAGACACACCGTAAGTCAACTTGAGGTTACAAATACACACAAAAAAAGTAAACATCATATTGCTTTGGCCATGCAAATAAGCGGAAACAGCTGGCATTTTGTTTGTTTGGACATTTTGTTTGGGCTACTTTAAAATGACTTTCATCAAAAATCTAGCAATTTGGAGGATTTGAAATACCTTATCTCTGCAGGAATTCCTTTCAAAACACATAGAATGCTACAAAACCCTATTTATATATATAACAACAATATAAAACTTAAAATAATTGGTAAATTAACATCATCTTTTCAGTAACAAAAAAAAATTATTGATGAAAATAATGTCCTTACTTATAATTCATTTTTTTTTCTCCTGAATACAATAAATATTTAGGGAGTAAAGATGAATTTTCACTGAACTTTCAGTTGATAGTTTTCATCCAATGCAAATTTTTGCAGAGCTGATAAACAATAAAATTTAATAACTTTGCTCAGTGTAAAATAATACTTTAGAAATTAGTCTATTAATCTATCTAACTTTTGAAAGAAACGAATGCTAATTCAAGTTCTTTTCAGTGAAAATAATAAAATGTTGAAAGAAAAACTAGTTTTCATTGCCTTCTATCCGTTTTTTCATCGACTCAAACCATAGAACATAATCGTGTACGTTATTATGATTCCAATTATACCAAAAGTGAAACTTCTATTGATAGGAGCGATTCTCCATACTGTTAGCGTGATTCCTTTTTGAAAGAACATCATGATTCTTTGTTGCACAAAGATGGATTTTCGAGTGTTTTCTGACAGCGTGTGGGCTTGAGAACCCACTTCCAACGATGTTTCTTCCACCATAGAGGCCGAAGCCGTGATTATGATGAATAATATAAAGCTACCGATGAAAACACAAAATAATTGAAATCTCAGAAATAATCCTTCATGCACTTTTGGTTCGAGGATAAGGTATATCGAAAAACACATTAAAAACGAAGTGGAAATGACAGATAGGAACACAAGTAAACCGATGTCTTTGTCAATCTGCTTCACTACAGATTTTATGTTGGAATAATCATCCAGAAACTTTTCAAAGCTCTTCTCCTTTCTATTTCTATGTGTTGCTGCGATCTGCTGCTTTATAATGTGACAAATATGGCTGCAGACAATGGTGTAATAAAATCCAAATGCTATCGATGGCAATGAGAAGATCATAAAATAATATATTTTGAATAATGTGTAAGCTATATTGTTATAAAATTTGTTTCCAATTTCAAATCCGAAAAGAAACAAAGACATGTTTTGAAATTCTTGTTTGATCAATAGTTTGTAAAGATTTAGAAAAACTAGAGAAAAAATAGTGCTAATGATGATAGTTTTAATCCATAACCAATTAACAGCTTTGCTAATTTCAAATTTACTCAGAGTTTCAGAAATTTTCTTCAGCGTAGTAATTTTTTGGATCAGAACACAACGCTGTATTATGAGTATGTTGTGCATAAATGATACGGACATTATGAGAAGAGAAGAGTCGGAAAGTACCAATGCAGAAATTGTTGATAAAGCGCAAATCATTATAATTACAACATGAAAAAGTATTCTGGTTACAATTTCAACGGTGTTTGGTTTCGTAATAGATATTAAAGGAAAAATTACACCGCAATGAATTAAAGAGAACAATAAATTATACGGTGGATCTTTTTTCGATTTTTTAAGCATTTTTCATGTGACTACCATCGATTTTGATTTAACAAAAATGAGAGACAAAAACCTATTTGATATTTAGAACTTGCAGAAGTATATATATTCATGAAGACGTGTTATTTTATAGTGTTACTCTAGCAGCTGTCTTCATTTTTGTACCAGAATTTAAAGAGAATCGAATTGTAAATTCGATGATTCTATGGCAACCAGATATTGGAAATATTTTTATTCGAAAGTTTCTTGCAATCAGTTTTATGCGGATATTATTATTACGATATTTTATTAAAATTTTAACAAAATTAATTTTCAATATTCTACATTTCCTTCTATTTATAAATAATTTTTTGTTAAACAAAAATATTGATCTTCTTAAAGAAAACTTAACAGTTCATTTCGTAAATTGTGTTTACCAACAGTTTTTATTCTTATTATCAGGTATTTATCCACGATATGTTTTGGTTAATTCTATGACAACGGAAAAGTTATATTAGGCTGGGCCTTTCTATAACAGAAGAAAAAATAATTATTTTGTTATATTTTCTAGTAAGCAGCTTAGAAGGTTATTCTAAAATGAAACAAAAAAATAAAAAAAATATTTCCGTTAATGAAACAGAATTATGCAAGTATTAAATGTGGAATATGCATTACAGCATTTTTAAGCAAAGAAAAAATGATGATAAGATATGGTACCTTCATTATTTTCTTACCAGTTCTCGAATAATAATGATATCTCGAATAATAATCGTTTCCATAATACTTTTATGGGTTTAATGCCACAGGTACAGCAGATTTTGTTGCATATTCAGCGCTACTCAGGGCGCATTGCATTGCACTTAAATCAAGACATATGGGAAGAAATAAGTATCAGAAGAATCTCCAAGCCTACATTTGTCTATTAAGCAGTCTATTAATCATTATTTCCTAATGAAACCGGATGGGGTTAATGTAGCTCTGGGGAATGATAAAAGGGTACGGAAAAATGAGGTATTGAACTTTATTACGATAAAGATAATATTTCGTACATTTAAATATAGCGTCGTATCAAGCAACGTTCCATTGTAAATAAAACCAAAATAAAATAACTAATAAACACTTAAACAAGCAAATACTATTTAAATAATCATTATATTCTATTTACATGAATTATTTTTTAAACTACAGAATTTATGAAAGAAAATCGGGTTGAAATCTAGAATACTGTACCCCTGAGGAAGTCACCAATCTTGCAACCCGGAATATTTCGCACATGTTCTACCAATTTCTTTAGGGTTACAATACTACAATTAGAGGAATTCTAAGCTTCATTTTCCGAACAATTTGGTGGCTATTTTATTGTTATATTGTTAATTATTTGCAGAATTCTTATTTGTAGTAAAAATAAGAAAATAAATATATATTCTTTTTAATAAGTGTTCCGATAAATTATTGATTATTCCGAGCTTGTTCTTATAACGTATGTCGGTCAATGATACAGAATATAAACAAATTTTATGATGTTGCCACTCAAGAAAATACGAAACAAACAAGAAAAACGATTTATGATTTTATTTAATTTATTAATAACTTATATTTGATCATGAAACAATTAATTTCGTTTTAAAACTGTTCGTATAGTTAAGGTTTTGTGGCAACCGTAATCAGAATTGGCACGGAATATTTGAAGCTTTTCAATTCCTTCTATTAGCTCACACTCTCCCTATGTATACACTGAAGTGACAAAAGTCATGGGATAGCAATATGCAAATTTTCAGATGGCAGTAGCATCGCGTAGAACAGGTATAAATGCGCAGTGCTTTCATTTCTGTTCAAGTTATTCATGTGAAGAGGTTTTGACGTGATGATGACCGCACGACGGGAATTAACAGACTTTGAACGCGGAATGTTAGTTGGAGCTAGACGCATGGGTCATGCCATTTCGGAAATCGTTAGGGAATTCAACTTTCCCAGATCCACTGTGTCAAGAGTGTGCCGAGAGTATGAAATTTCAGGCATAACATCCCACCATGGACAGCGCAGTGGTCGACCGCCTGCACTTAACGGCCGAGACCGGCGACGTCTGCAAAGAGTCGTAAATTCTAACAGACAAGCAACGCTGCGTCAAATAACCGCAGAAATCAATGTGGGACGTACAAGGGACTTGTCTGTTAGAACCGTGCGGAGAAATTTGGCTTTCTTGGGCTATTCCAGCAGAAGACCGACTCGAGTGCCTTTACTGACAGAACGACATCGCTTGCAGCGACTCTCGTGGGCACGTGAGCATATCGGTTGGTCCCTAGATGAATGGAAAACCGTGGCCTGGTCCGACGAGTCACGATTTCAGTCGGTAAGAGCTGATGGTAGGGTTCGAGTGTGGCGCAGACCCCACGAAGCCATGGACCCAAACTGTCAGCAAGGCACTGTTCAAGCTGGTGGTGGCTCCTTAATGGTGTGGGCTGTTTTTTCATGGCATGGACTTGGTCCTCTGGTGCGACTGGACCGAACATTGACAGGAAATGCTTATGTTCAGCTACTTGGAGATCACTTGCAGCCATTCATGGACTTCATGTACCTAAACAACGATGGGATTTTTATGGATGACAATGCGCCATGTCACCGGGCCACAACTGTTCGCGATTGGTTCGAAGAACATTCTGGACAATTCCAACGAATGATCTGGCCACCTAGATCGCCCGTCATGAATCCCATCGAGCATTTATGGGACATCATCGAGAGGTCTGTTCGTGCCCAAAATCCTGCACCATCAACGCTTTCACAATTATGGACGTCTATCGAGACAGCATGGCTCAATATTCCTGCAGAAGACTTCCAACGACTTGTTGAGTCCATGCCACGTCGAGTTGCTGCACTTCGCCGGGCGAAAGGAGGGCCGACACGATATTAAAAGGTATCCCATGACTTTTGTTACTTCAGTGTATATCTTGTTCAAATTTTCAATCGTTTATAAAATACTTTTTATTCAACCACTCAAGTTCAAATGCATTTCTTTTTTGAACTTGTAGTGGATGACACTTGATGTTAACACCGTTTTTTTCAAATATTAGTTCATTAATTAAAATTAATTAATTAATTTTAGTTTTTTTTTTAGATTTAAGTTGCATATATCTACCCATAGATGGCGCCAGATAAACTTTAAAAAAAATGAATGAAAATTATTTATAAAGGAATTTCTGCAATAGAGTGAAAAAAAAGTAGGAATTGACTTTAAAATTTTTTTTTTTATATTACTTGTTTATGTTGAACGTTAGTTAATGTAAAAAAAAGTGATGTGATAACTTAAATTTTTCTGGATCAGTGCTGTTGTTCAAGTATTCTATATTCATTTGCTATGTTTATGCAAGTACAGAAATGGATGACAGGTGAATGGGATAGTTTACGTTATTAACAGCCTGCAGAATGGATGAAAGGGCCTATGAATGCTTATTTTGTTTTCTTTGCGAATTGATTAAATTGGGGGCGAATGCAGTGTATTATATGAAAAATGGATTGATTGCTAGCAAATATGAAATTGATTGATTGTTTTGATGTTTGTAATGAAAAAACAAGGGCGTGTCGAAAGAAAGGAATGAATGCTCATGAGATTACAGAATCAGTGAGAAAGGTTACTTGGTTTGATCAAAGTAATTTGACTATGGGTTTAATTTTAGTATTAACGTATTCTTGAGTGAATGAAATTAGTTGCAAAAGTGCTATGAATGATTTATTGGTTGCGAATCAAAAGATAACAGACTGGCATGAATTTTGTAGAGATGTGTGCATGGACGAGTGTTTAAATTTTAAGGCTATGATTGGAGGTGTTGGAAGAATAGTTGAAATAGATGAATCAAAATTTGGTAAAAGGAAGTATAATAGAGGTAAACATGTTGAGGTTAAATGGGCGATTGAAGGAATATTCAGATATACAGATGAATGCTTTTTTTAAAGTGGTAGAAAATAGAAGTACGGATGCTTTGTTAGAAATAATAAAAAGAAGAATATTTCCGGGCACTACTAAACTTATGTTTGTGAAAATTGCAACACCATGAAGGACTTACGCGAGTGAGCTGAAATTTTCAGGAAATGCAAATTAGCGCTTGATATGCAAATAATTAGAATTTCACATCCGTAGCGCACGCGTATTCTGAGCAGCACCCTCTGAACGGCGGATGGATCCGAATAAATAGATGGCTATAGCGAGGCGTGTATGGTTATCGGTGGTTATCTTCTAGTGGTAAACATTAGCTCAATCGTTACTTATGCCTCTTCGATGAAAGAGAGCTAGAATTGAACAACTTCCAGAGTTTGAACGGGGGAGAATCATCGCCCTTCGTGAAGCTGGATTGTCTTATCGTGCAGCAGCCGCTCGTGTGCAGCGTAACAGCAGCACAGTGATGCGTCTTTGGAAGTAGTGGAAATCCGGGAGTGGACTCCGAAATGTGACGTCAGCTCGCGATGATAGACACCTGGTCCACATGGCGCTGACGGACCGTACAGCTTCTTCTAGACAATTGGCAGCACAGTGGTCAATAGCTACAGATGTTTCATTGTGTGCTTCATCAATTCGTAGACGTCTGCTGCAGCGTGGACTGCGCGCAAGGACTCCTTTATATAGGATCCCTCTCACGCTAAACCATCGCCGCATGCGGCTACAATGGGCCGCTCAGCATAGAGACTGGCGTGCTGATTGGCAGCGTGTCGTGTTTTCTGACGAATCCCGCTTTAATTTGTGGTGACATGATGGCCGCATTCGTGTCAGACGTTATGCCGGTGAACGCCACCTTTTGGTGTGCATTATCGAACGCCACAGTGGACGAACACCCGAAGTTATGGTCTGGGGTGCCATAGCATATCATGGACGATCTCAATTGCTAAGAATTGTGAGCAATCTGAACAGCAACCGGTACATCAGTGAAGTTCTACAGCTCCAAGCTGTTCCCTTCCTTCAAAGCTTGCCAGGCGCTGTATTTCAACAGGACAATGCCCCGCCCTCATATCGCTAGGATTGTTCAATCCTTCTTTGCAACGCGGCTGGTACAGCTTCTTCCTTGGCCTGCGTATTCCCCGGATATGTCGCCGATTGAACATGTGTGGGATTTCGTTGGTCGGCGTCTCGCTCGTGGTCTTCGTCCTGTTGCTTCTGCAGACGAACTTTGGGTGCCCATACAAACAATATGGAATGCTCTTCCCCAGGCCGACATTCAAAATTTGTTTGACTCCATGCCACGTCGTGTAGCAGCACTAATTGCGGCGCATGGTGGCTACACAAGATACTGATTTCGATCTCTTGTTATTGTTTGTTTGCTTTGAACATTTAATCATTTATTTGTACCACAACCACTCAACTGTGTATTAAATTTCATTCAATTATGACGATTCCTTCATGGGGTTGCAATTTTCACAAACATGAGTTTATATAATTCAAACTGTAGGTTGTCGTACAATTGCTTTTCACATAAGGGTTTTGTACATTTGACGGTCAACTATAGTATGATATTTAAAGACACGAATACAGGAGTCCATACAAATGCAATGGAGAGTACTTGGATTGCTGTGAAACGCACGCTTCAAGGCACCCGCCATGTGTCAAGAACATTTGATAATTATAGGCAGAGCACATGTGGCGGCGACTGCACAAATTTGACGTCCGCAAAATTTTTTATGATTTCACCAATGGAATTTCTTATGATTTCACATTGGTTTGAAGTATATCATTTAAATACTCTCGCGTATCTCTTCTGACTGACAGCAAATTTCCTTCAGTTCATTTCCTTATCTTAATTGCCAAATTGCCAACAAATAAAAAAAAACGCAGAGCTTCTATATTTTAAAAAGTAATTCTTTGAAATATGTTTTAGTTAAGATATATTCCAAGTAAAATCTAAATATACAAAGAAAATGAGAGGAAAAATTTTAAGATTCGAGGGATTTTTAACTTGGACGTGGCATAAACGTAAAATGACACAACAGATGGATCGCATAGTGACATGCCTTCTAAATCGTTTCTTGAAAATTGGAAATACATAAATGTAAATACATGTTTGGAAATACATAATTGATATTTTGAGTATGAGTAAAAGCGCTAATACCATCTACGAAAATTTCGGATAGAAGATAAAAAAATCTTTCACAGCATAATCCACGTTAAACTGTCTAATTAGAACCACGTTAAACTGGTCTAATTAGCCTAAAGTGTGCATCAAATGACCGTAGAGCGGAAAACCAAACCAAATCTACCTGCGGGTGCTCCACCACAATAGAAGCCGCCCCCTTCTCTTCTCGCCACATGGGTTCTTGGATTTGGTCTAGATGTTGCTGTCTACCAAGTGGGATAAGAAATAACAACAACAGATTTAAAAGATTGTGATGCAATTATTTTCACCTAATTTAACTAAAATTAATTAAGAAATTATTTCATACATATTTATTCCGAAACTTTTATGGTATCTTTGAAAAAATATTATTGAGTTCAAAAAGCTCTTATACGCGAATATTCATGATATGTATATGATATATCACATAATAGAGCGTTGAATCTTGAATGAAGAGCGTTCGATCCAACTACTTGTTCGTCATTAAGGACAATTTTACGAACATTTTTTTGCAATTTCGCAACTATTTTTTATTAAGAAAAATATTCCATTCTATACTCACTCCAACATTAATCAAATAATGTAACAAATTTTTTAATTAAAAAAAGTTAATGAACACAACAAAAACATTTTTAAAACAGAGCATCCATATTAAAAGAACATATTAAAGAAATATGCTTGCATTATTTAAATAAATGTATCGGAAGATTGCATGCTATAATGCTTTTACAATTATGAAACAGGATGGTGATAAATTATTGTCAAATTCAGTTTTAATAACATTACATGCAAATGAGAAGTTCGTTGTAAAATATTAAATTATTCAAATATTTAGACAGCACTAAACAAATTAAAAAATCTCAAATTTTCGGAATTCGCCTGCCTGTAAATAAAATTTAAAACAGATTTTTACCCTTCAAAACTCACAATTATTTTCATCCAAGAAACAGCAAACTGAATGGCATCCTTTGCAGTTATTTAGACAATAAAATGATATGTACATAGGATTAGAAAGAAATAATACCATTTGGGACTAAAATGTCTTTTACGCGCATACTTGTTGGAATATAAGCCGTACCACAAATATTAAATACGTTAGAAATGTTTATGTATGAAATATAACTGTTTCTTTCAATCTAGCAATGAGAACTTTGGGCCAAATGGTCCCGATAGCCATTAAGGGAAAATTAAAGCACTGTTTTAATTATGGTATTGATTCATTATTAAGTAAAATGTGTCTTTAAATCCTCCATCTAATACAAATATATTGCAATGTCTAAGATTAAATGTATGCAAAAAATATTTTTTGAAAAAATGACATTATTTTAATCTGTACAAAGTGAATATATGTGCTCATGATTTAAGCAAATGTAACCTATGTATGCATTTTGTGCAATAATATTTGAAGTATTATTAAGATTATTTTGAGGAATCGGTACGATTATTCTTATTGCAAATAGTTGTGTTTCCTATCTGAATATCTGTTGGACTATTATTAAGTCTTGTTGAGTTAAATGTTTTCCAAATATCATAAAATTTCATTTTTATGTGCACACATGTGTGTACGAGTGAGTTTTGTAATTTATTCGGAATCTGAACTATTTAAACTGTCTTATTCAAATAATGGATATTCAACTACTCGATGAACAATCACTGTTTTTTTAAAACACTTGTATTAAGTCTTGTTTACGGCATTCGATACTATACAGTGTTCAATAAAATACTTTAGTACACCCCCACCACCCTAATGCACTCCCAAGAATCTCTAAACATAATATTACTTCAAAAATCCTTATCCCAAGAAAAAGACTAAATTATCAATGCACTTGACAGGGTCAGACAAAATTGCAAACTAGAAAACAGATGAACTTTTTTTAAAGTTCGCTTTAACAAGTCTCTGCACTGCTGGAATTTCGTGCAACGCAAGAGCAGATGTTCACATTCAATTGCAGGAATGGAGGTGATGTAGTCTTCAAATTTAAAAGTAGATTGCTGTATTATGCAGAACATGGCCTCTTAAGTGCCAACTTTTAAGTTCTAGGTTTAAAATTCTGAATTCGTATGAAGAAAAAACAAATTTTCAAATTTATACACAAGGTTTTATTGCCACTAAATGAGATTACAGAAACACATACGTATTACAGCAATTTTTTTTTTGTTGTTGATTTCTTCTAATTTCATTTAGCTTAATGCATAGAAAAATATTAATTTTAAAAGAAGTTCCGCGGCCTTTCATCTGCCAAAAAATCCGTGGAATAAAAGATGGTGGAAAACGCTAGACAACAGATATATTCGCATGAGAAATGTACAACATAAAGACACGGTAATGCAGATGCCTTCTTAATGGTCGATACTCCTTCGCGCTTTAGCAGAGGAGGACAACAGCAGATAATTGAAAAATTCCGCTCTTTGTAGGTAGAAGCTTTCAGGTCATCCAAACGTTATGTTCTGTATTGGAAATGCATCAATGCGACACCGTCAATTTATTTCTTTAATCCAATTATTTATTTCAGTGGACGGGTATTGCACATATTCGGATATGAAGTCCATCAAGTTTATAAAGATACAATAAAACAGCATTTTTCTGCCTTAAACATTTGAGTTTTAATGCAGAAATCTCACTTTTCACACAGACAAGTGAATCAGTTGTAATTTCTAATTGGAAGTACTTTAACAAACGTTGAAAAAGTATTGGAACCAAAAAATTAGTAATTGTCTTTATTTAAATCATTTTTTATATATCTTTACAGATAATACGATCTATAATAATGAGTAGAAAATACAATATTTCTTCAGAAAATTAAGATATTGTCTGAAAAGATTTCTCCAATAATTTAAAGGATTTATTCGAACAGCAAATTTTTAGTTCATATTTATTCAAATATTATGAATATAAAATATACTTTAAATATCTAATAGTAATACATAAAAGCATTAATTGATTAAAATCTAATTTTAAAAATAGAAAATTTAAGAATGTTATATTAATACAAGTAAAGCTTAAATTTAAAAACGCCCTTGTATACATATTATACATAAAAATATATACATAAATCACGCATGTTATGGGTATTCAAAATACTATGCCAATAAAACCGCAGAATAATTTATACTGCAAATATAGCTTAGAAAGCTTTGGGATTTATGCAGAAGAAACTGCTTGTCGTTCATTTTTAATCATTCACAGACCTTAAGAAACATAAAATATATTCTCTAATACATATTTAACAGTCCAAAAAAAAATTAAACTTGATACATTAAGATAAAAAATAACATTTATCCACGAAAATGTAAAATAATACACGAGATGAAATGCATACGGATAATTAATATCTCCATATTTGTCGTGAAAGTAAAATTACATATGAATATCATTTTTAAAATACAAAGTCTATTTGGAAGGAATGCTTTCATGAGAAATTTTTACATCTTTGTTTTCAATGACTTCTCTCATGCCTTGATAAAGAGCTTTTATAAGAAAATCGTTTATGACATATGGTACACGCAAAGGGCTTTTCTGCGGAATGAGTAGGCAAATGAGCAGTTAAACCACATTTTGCTGAAAATCCTTTCTGACATACTTCGCACACGTATGGTTTCTCTCCAGTGTGGACGCTGTAATGTTTTAGTAAAGTTCTATTCTCAGAAAATGCCTTACTGCATAGTTCACAAGAATAAGGCTTCTCTTTCGTGTGAGTCCTCAGGTGCCGGTTTAAATTTGATGCCTGTCCAAAAGCCTTTTCACAAAGAGGGCACACATGAGGCTTTTCTTTCGTGTGAGTAACCATGTGCAATTTTAGATGACTCTTTAGATGGAAAGTTTTATTGCATCTTTCGCCCTCGTGCGATTTCTGTCCCTCGTGAATTAGCAAGTGCGTCTTCAAATGACCTTTACTAATAAATTTTTTATTGCACACGTCACACGCATGGGGCCTTTCTCCTGAATGGCAAAGCGAATGCTGATTCAATTTCCGTTTCTCCGAAAAGCGTTTTCCACAAACACCACACAACAGTGAATTTTTTTCTGCAGTTACGCCACTAAGTCCCGCCATTGCTTTTAGTCCTCGATTCCTTTTTTGAGAATAAAAAAACTATTTATCTAATACAATGAGAATGGATGCGACTTTTACATTGATATGAAGTAATCCTTTAAATACACTCGTGTATCTTTCCTGATTGACAGCAAATTTCCTTCAGTTCATTTCATTATCTTAACTGTCAAATTGCCAACAGCAAAAAAAAAAAAAAAAAAAAAAAAAAACCGTAGTACTTCTATATTTGAAAAAATAATTCTTCGATCTATGTTTTATTTGAGATAAATTCCGAGTTAAATCTGAATCTACCAAAAAAGGGAGGAAAGTTTCAAAGATTCGAAGGATTTTTTCCTCTGGTGTGGCATGAAATTTGAAAAAAAGGAGAGATTGATCTCGTAGTGACTTACCTTTTAAATCGTTTCTTGAAAAATTGTTTAATGTTTGTAAATACAAAATTGGCATTTTAAGTGTAAATAATAGCTTTAATACTGTCTATGAAAATTTAGGATAGAAGATTAGAATCTTTCACGGCGTTTTATTTAAGAATATTCTTTAATTACCCAGATCATATTTGGGAGCGAAATGAGTTTTAGGATAGAAATTCTACAAGAAGATTACCATTGAATTTTGCGCTAAACACTAATACTTTTAAAAACATGTTTGATTAAGTCGGATTTAAAAAAATAAATCTGTAAGGTTGGTTGAAAAGGCATAATATACGTCCTAGTGTATCGACTAAAATAAGAGAGACACCATTTTTACATGAGGAAAAGGCATTATGTACATTCATATAAATTTTCTGTCTAATAATAAATTTATTTTAGGTCAAAATGGTACCTAATGTCCTGTACCTTTAGGTACCTAATGTCAAAATGATGAAGATTAAATAAAACATTTTTACTTTTATATTTGGAAAATAAATTCAATCCTCAGCGGAGATTAATACGGAATTAAATCCAAATTCCCTCAAAATGAATTCAAGATATTCAGACTTTGATTATCTTCCTATGAAGTGTAAATAACTGAACAAAGAAGGTAAAACTGCTTTTCATAAGTAAAAGAAAATTTTAATTTTAATTTAAAGTATCCATAATAAAATATCCTTTAAAGCAATTCAATATAAAATATTTTATTTGAAGGTTTTTAAATTAGGCTTTGCTTGCAGTAATTCAGACCATATTAAAAACAACTGCAACACAGAACTTAAGCTTAACAAAACTAAAAGTTTCCTTGTATTGGAAATTTCATAACACCAGGTTGTAAATTACTCTTTTTTCGCTGAGTAAACGTGAGCATACTTTTTAGTAAACATTCTTCTTTAGTGGCGCAACATCACCTTGATGGGCAAAGGCTGTCTGTCTTCTGACATATGCCGAAATATGAGGAGATTTTTTTTCTTTTAACGGGATTTCCTTGTTAGCCCTACTCTCAATATTCTACAGTCATATTTGACAGGGACCTACGGTTTAAATTGGATTCCGAACCACTGCAAACATTCATGGCACCGCCGGGAATTGAACACAAAACCTATGGCATCGAGCAAAAGAGCGCTAGCCACTCGCCCATTAGGCACCTGAGTTGTTATTAGAACGATAAATATTTTGTCGAACATCTTTATCATCTATATAGGTCCAATGCATGTTTGTGTTAAAAAAATAATGATAATACAATTAGATGTGTACAGGTTGTACTATTTTATCGTTTTATGGCAAATAAATAAATAAATAAATAAACAAACAAAAAGCACGAGAGTTCTTTTTCTTTTGTTGAACATTAAATATATCACAAAATTTTGATGTTGAACATTAAGCATACCACGAACATTTTATGCGTCATACACAGTGGCGTTGAACATTATTTGCGCCATGAACTTCTTTTGTAGAACATGATGCATGACACGAACTTTTATTTGCATGTATGTTATTAAACATTATATATGCCTGAAAATTTTGTGGTTGAACATTATGTATACTCTGAATATTTACTGTTGAACATTGCATATGCGACGAACTATTTATCGTTTTCGAGAACAATAAATGCTGTTGACTATTGTGTTCTACTTATTTATGCCACGAACAATAGCTTGTCGCTTTATCGTACTTAGTATCTCTATCTATATAGGTAAGTGTATTCATAATACCGTCTATACAGCCATCATGTAAAGTTTCTCAACCAATAAATAAAGGTAGATTTAAAAGAAGAGGAATAATGGCCGAGTGAATAGCACTCCGTGCCACAGATTTCGGGTTTGAGTCCCGGCTGTGCAATAAATGTTTGTAGTGGTTCGGAATCTACTTTAAGCCATAGGTCCTGGTCTAATATGGCTGTAGACCTTTGGGCATAAAGTTGACAACCCTATCCCCTAAAAAGTCAACATCACTTAGTCTAGTAAAATTTCTACCTACCGGTGCTCCACCACGAAAGAAGTTCCCCCACCTTTCCCTCCTTACATGAGACAAACTTACATGAGTTCTTGGACTTGGCTTAGATGTTGCTGTCTACCAAACGGGATAAGAAATAACAAAAACAAATTAAAAGATTACGGTGCAATGATTTTTATCAAAATAACCTAAAACTAATTGTGACAATATTTCATGCATACTTACATCGAACATTTAGAGATATAGTTTAAATAAAAAATATTAATGATGTCGAAAAGCTCATATAAGCGAATATTCACGGTGAGTAGATGATATCTCACATAATAGAACACTGAACCTTGAATAGAGAACGTCCGGTCCAACTATTTGTTAATCGTTAAGGAAAATTTAAAACACATTTTTTCTGCAATTACGCAAATATTTTTTGTTACGGATAGACTTCCATTCCATACGCAGTCTAACTTAAATAAAATAATATAACAAATTTTTTTAATTAAAAAAAGAAAATAAACACAACAAAAACATTTTGAAATCAGAGCATTATTGGATCCTTGCAATATTAAGAAAGTATGCGAGCATTATTGAAACAAATGTAGCTGTTTGGTTTTAGTTTGTGGCTCTACGGTCATTTTTGCACACTTTTGGCTAATTAGATCGGAATCTACAGTTTATTATGGATTTCGAACCACTCACAAACATCCATGCCACCGCCAGGATTCTAACCTTAAGCCTGTGGTACCAAGGGCCAGAGCGCCAGCCAATTGCCCATCATGTCACGCTAAATGTAGCGGAGGATTTGCATGCTATTATGCTTTTACAATTATAAAACAGAATAGTGATAACTTATTGGCAAACTAAGTCTTAATAATATCATTCAAATGAGAATTTCGTTACACAAATATTAAATTATTCAAATATTTTGGCAGCACTAAAGAAATTAAAAATCTCAAATTTTCTGACTTTGTCTGTGCCAATTAATGAAGTCAAAAGAGGATTTTTACCCTCCTAAACTCACAATTTTTTTATCTAAGAAACAGCAAACTGAAGGATCTCCTTTGCATTTATTTAGATCAGGGGTCTACAAACTCAGGCCCGTGGGCGAAATCCGGCCCCTCAGTGTCATCAATCCAGCCCACGACGGCGAATAGCTTTTTTTTTTTTTTTTTTTTTTTTTTTTTTTTTTTTTTAAACACAGAATGACAAACTCGGTTTTATTTACTTGCTAGGTAAGGCCTAATGATAAGCTTAATACGCAGAAAATTTAACTTAAGCATAACAACTAACAACCAAATTGAAATGAATCCCACTAACATTATAAACTCGTGAACATCCCACGGTTGCCCTCGGTAGTTATGTTGGGGTAAAGAGTATCGCATATGTATGTATATCGATGTTTGGAATGTATATATCCTGAATCGAATATAAACCTGCTCGCTCAGAGTGCGTACTGGGCGACTAGTCTAGAATAGATAATGGCAGAAAAATTAAAACGGTTTTGGCCCTTGGTACTTACTGGAGTAAACAGTATGACCCTAAGGCTAAAAAGTTTGGAGACCCCTGATTTAAATAATAGAATGATATGTACATAGAATTAGAAAAAAATAATACCATTTGTGACTAAAATTTCTTTTACGCTCATTCATATTGGAATATAAGTCCCTTACCACAAATATTAAATACGTTGGAGATGTTTATGTATGAAATTTAAATGTTTGTTTTCACCTGTCAGTGAGAACGTTGGGTCAAATTGACCCGTTAGCCAATAAGAGGAATTGAAAGCGCTGTTTTAATTATGGTATTGATTCATTATTAAGTTAAATGTGTCTTTAAATCCTCCATCTAATACAAATAATATATGTATACAAAAAAGTTTCGAAAAAGTGACATTATTTTAATCTCTACGATATTGTAAAAATATGTGCTCTTGATTTAAGTAAATGTAACATACGCATTTTGTGCCTTAAGTATTATGTTTGAAGTACTTTTTTTTTATGTGTGTGTGGAAACCATTAGATATTTCTTTAGATGCAAGTAGTAGTCCAAATTTTGTACTAGTAGCTGTGTTTGATTATCAGAATATTTGTTGGCGGCTTGAATTATCAAATCTTGTTCAGTTAAAAGTTCTCTCCAAAAATCTTAAATTGTCATTTTTACATGTATGCACTTGCGTATGTGAACGTTTTGTGATTTGTTCGGAATCTGAACTATTTAAACTGCCTTTTTCATGTCATGGATGTTCAACTACTCGATAAACAATCACTGTCTTCTTAAAGCTCTTGTAATAATTCTATTTTTACGGCATTTAATACAGTGTTTAATAAAATGCGTTAGTGCACCTCCCAAAAATCTTTAAATATATTACTTTAAAAATCCTTAACAATATTAAGAAAAGGACTAAATTATTAATGCACTTGACAGGGTCAGATAAAGTAACAAATTAGAAAATTGATTAACTTTTCTTGAAGCTCTCTTTAACAAGTCTCTGTCCTGGTGGAGTTTGGTGTAAAGTAAGAGCAGATGTCCGGGATATTGCTCATCTTGTCCACAGCTACAGATACTGATGAAGGCTGAACAAGATGTATGCATAAAAATCGGTTATAAACACATCGGAATAGTGTAACGAATTGCAGGAATGGTGGTGATGCAGTCTTCAAATTTTAAAGTAGACTGCTCTCCTATGCAGAATATGGCCTCTATTGCCTCTATACCTGACAAAATTTACCTCTAGCTTTAAAATTCTGAATTCGTATGAAGAAAAAACAAATTTTCAGATATTAAGATATTAATTATATCAGATATAAGATATTAATAAGATATTCGATATTAATTAATTAAGATATTATTATATCAGATATTAAGATTTTATTATTACTAAATATACCTAAAGCAAATCACATGTATTATTGCCGTGTTACATCTTTTGTTGATTGCTTCTAATTTGATTTAGCTTAACGCATAGAAAAATATCAATTTTAAAAGAAGTTCCGCGGTCTTTCATCTGCCAAAAAATCCGTGGAATAAAAGATGGCGAAAAACGCTAGAGAACAGATATATTCGCATGAAAAATGTACAACATAAAGACAATGCAATCCAGATGCTTTCTTAATGATCGATAATCCTCCACGTTTTAGCAGAGGAGGACAACAGCAGATAATTGCCAAATTCCGCTCTGCGTAGGTAGAAGATTTCAGGTATTCCGAACCTTATGTTCTGTATTGCAAGCGCATCAATGTTACAACGACCATTTATTTGATTAATCCAATTATTCATTTAACTGGACATGTATTGCACAGATTCAGATATGAAGTCAATCAGATTTATAAAGATACAATAAAACGGAATTTTTCTGCCTTAAACATTGGAGTTTTAATGTAGAAATCGCGCTTTTCACACACACAAAAGAATCAGTTGTAATTTACAATTGTAAGTACTTTAACATACTTTGAAAAAAATAATAGAATCATAAAATTAGTAATTGACTTTATTTAAAACATTTTATTACATATCTTTACAGATAATACTATCTATGATAATGAGTCGAAAATACAATATTTCTTCAGAAAATTTTAAGATATCATCTAAAAATATGTCCTGTAATTTAAAGGACTTACAGGAAAAGTAAATTCTTAGTTCATATTTATTGAAATATTTTGTATATAAAATATATAACTTAAACTAATAGTAATACATAAAAGTAATTAATTGATTAAAATCTAATTTTAAAAATAGTAAATTTAAGAATGTTATATTAATAAAAGTATAGCTTAAATTTAAAAACGCCCTTGTATACAAATTATACATAAAAATATATACATAAATGACGCACATTATAGATATTCAAAATACTATGCCAATAAAACCGCAGAATAATTTATACTGCAAATATAGCTTAGAAAGCTTTGGGATTTATGCAGAAGAAACTGCTTGTCGTTCATTCTTAATCACTCACACACCTTAAGAAGCATAAAATATATTCTCTAATACATATTTAACAGTCCAAAAAAAAATTAAACTTGATACATTAAGATAAAAAATAACATTTATCCATAAAAATGTAAAATAATACACGAGATGAAATGCATACGGATAATTAATATCTTCGTATTTGTCGTGAAAGTAAAAAAAGCTATAAATCTCATTTTTAAAATACAAGGAGGAAAGCTTTTCGAGGAAAGATATTTATGATATATTTTTACATCTTTGTTTTGTATGAACTCTCTCATGACGCAATAAAAATCGTTTGTGCGGAAATCGTTTATGACATACAGGACACTCAAAGGGCCTTTCTGCAGAATGAGTAGGCAAATGAGCAGTTAAACTACATTTTACGGAAAATCCTTTCTGGCATACTTCGCACACGTACGGTTTCTCTCCAGTGTGGACGCGGTAATGTTTCTGTAAAGTTGACTTCTCAGAAAATGCTTTGTTGCACAGCTCACACGAATAAGGCTTCTCTTTCGTGTGAATCCTCAGACGAAAAAAAAGAGGAAAGTTTCTAAGATTCGAGGGATTTTTACCGCTGATGTGGCATAAGAATTAAGCAACAAAACAGAGTGAACTCATTGTGGCTCTCCTTCTAATCATTTCGTGTCATATTGTTTAATATTTTTTTTATTTCCAATTGAAGGCTACACTAAGCAATAAAATATAAAGAGGAATATAAAAACAACAGCAAAGAGAAACGAAAGAAATCACATAGTGACATGTTTAGCCCATAAGGGCCCTAGCCTCCCAGTAACGACCATACACAATGGAGGAAACAAGTACTGGGCAGACAGCAATGTGGGTAGAATCCAAGTCCTCTCCCAGATTACAGAGCATGTATTTTGGGCTTTCTAATATTCTCATTGCAAAATGTGTTTCTCATGGCCAGTCAGGAGATTAAAAAGGGCAACTGCTTTATGCCTGCACTGATCGGGGATGTTTAGAATAAAGTCAAACCATCTTTTAGGTGGGTTGCCTTCACGGAAATTATCAGATAGAGTGTTCCGGATATACTCTCGGATCATCAGTTTCATCGAGTGAAAAGAGATTTTACAAAAAGTTTGGTTGATGGGGATTCCTTTTTTGTCAAGAGAAAAAAGGAATATAAAGGCGCTATAAACTCCAGTATCATGGAGTCCTATTGAAGATATCCAATTTAATCTACAATTCCTCGACAATCTACAGATCACTATAATTCCGAGGTCTGGTAATGGCACCATTCCCAAAGCACATCCAAAGTGCTGAATGACAACCTTTCCTCCTAAGTAACTACTTTAAGGCACGTCGATTATAGTAGCATCGCCAGACAGGATACATTACTCATGTCTACCGATTTTTTTGACACAACTCGCGAATTGGTGACTAGGAAGACTCTTATGGATATTAAAATATTTGCATATCTTTACATATACAAAATTCACACTCCATCTCTACTGTACAAACATCCTTCAACTGGATGTCGCAACCCTCAACTTGATCTCGTCAAATCACAAGACAAATACAGTTTTAGAGTAATGGACTTCGTAGATTTTCTGGAAAACAAATTGACTCTGCCTTATCCAAACTGGTGTTAGTTACTAGTTTAGAAATAGTACTATCAGAGTACACCAGAATATCGTCGTTTTGTGATAAACTCTGTCAGTTTCAGTAACACTTCTCCTCTACACACCTCACTAATAATTGTAAAAATCCTGTAAAATATGAAATATGCATCGTCCAACACCATCAGCAGATTCCTGCTCAACTGAAGTTCCTAAATGCACTAATTGCGGAGAGGAACATTCCACGGATAACAACTGCGTTGAAAGCAAAGCAGAAGAAACATTTTAAACACTCAATCGCTTTTCTTTCATTGAAACCCGGATTTCAATGAAAGAAAGGCGATTATTTGTAACCTAGATTTTAGGTATCCCTAATTTTTTTTCTCATGCAGCTGGCAAACACTTAGACAGTCGTCTTTTATGCCTCAAGGCAAGCGCTGCACCGACGTTTCTCACATAGCACTATCCAAGAGGTGCGTGTAGCTTGAAGATAAACTAAGGACGCGGATTATTTTAGATATAATTTTTAAGAACTCATTTTTTTAAAATAAAATAATTCTATGATATTTTAACCTGAAACGTATTAATAAAGTTAGTAAATTCAAATATCAATCAAAATATATACAACAAAACATGTTATGCTTATTATTCATGCGCGTATTATATAATGATACTAGACGAAACGGTCATACACCGTCCTACCAAAAAAAAAAAATGCATTGAACTACACTCATGTCCATAAATTAAGGATAATTCAGAATCACACAGAAATTGAACTCAAAAATAAAAATTTCACCTATAGAATTATCACACACATCTTGAAGAAGAATATGCAAATTACAGGAAGCAACCAGATTGCGCGGATAGTACGTCACAATGACGAGAGTGTAAGAGAGGGGTATATAAGGAATGGTGGCAAAGAAGTAAAATTGTTCACAAGCGCTTTAAAAGCCTTTCAGTGCAATAACCGCATAGTTATGGCACAAAGGAAGCATTTGGATGATTTTTTACGTGGTAGAATTATCGGACGACTGGAATGTGGACGTACCCAGCTGGAAGTATCCGAGGAACTTGGAATCGCCTAGAGTGTCATCTCCAGGCTTTGGCAATGATTCCAAGATGATGGTAATGTGAGTAGATGTTACAGCACAGGTCGCCCCCGAGTTACAATGCCGAATGAGGACCGGTATTTAGCAGTTACTGCCAAAAGAAACAGACGGAGCACAACATCAGACAAGTCTCGTCAGCTCTCTTCAGCTACCGGTACGACAGTTTCAAGGCAGACCGTGTACAGACGCTTAGGGCACATTGGTCTATATGCTCGTAGGCCTGTCAGATGTGTTTCACTTACCGCAACTCACTGTCGCCTGCGATTAACCTGGAGTAGAGAGCATGCATTGTGGACACCGCAACAGTGGTCTGGTGTGATGTTTTCCGACGAGTCCAGGTTTAGTTTGCAGTCTGATTCTCGCCGGACTTTCATATGGAGAGCGCCAGGTACCCGTTACCACCAAGAGAACACCATTGAACGACACGGTGGTGCAGGATGGCTCGTTTGGGGAGGAATTATTCTTGGTTCCAGAACTGACCTGCATGTTCAGAGTGTAACGATGACAGGCCACATCTATCGGGATGTCATTCTGGAACAACATGTACGTTTGTTTCGGGGCGCCATGGGTGCTGAATTTCTGTTTATGGATGACAACGCCCGTCCTCACCGTGAAAACATTGTAGACGAATGCCTTCAATTGGAGGTTATCTCCCGTATGGATTGGCCAGCATACTCACCGGACTTGAATCCAATAGAGCATGTGTGGGATATGCTTGGCCGACGAATTGCAGCCCGTCAATCCCCTCCCACCTGTCAACCGGAACTTCGGAGGGTATTGCTTGATGAGTGGTGTAATATTCCCCAAGATCAGATTGATAATTTGATACTCAGCATGCCTAGGCGTTGTAAGGCCTGTATTGCATCGTCCGGGAGACATACTCCATATTAACCATCATACTAACCATGTTATACTGTTTCTTGTAAATAGTTTCCTTTTTGAAATTTGCTCCAGGGAGTAAAAATTGCAATTTTTATTAATTATGTCAAACATATAGCATCTTTTTTGCTCTTTACCTTTTGTTTAATAAATAGACTTTACAAATAAGTCAAATTTGTTTTTCTTCTGTCTCTTTCTTTGCCTGAACTTCATTATTCTTAATTTATGGACATGAGTGTATATATAAGTAAGTTGGACTGCATAGGCCCAGAACAGTTCTTGACCAAATAAAGTATACATTTTGCGTCATGAAAACAGAAACAATTAAAAAATAATTTAGCATTCGGCATATTTGAAGCTACGTCAATAAAATAAAAGCTGTACCAGGCATACAAATTTGTAAGCAAGCTTCACAATATTTTTCAACAAAACTGATATTTGTGGAGTTGAAGGTGAAATGACAACAATTGTAATGTTTTATAATAGATTGTAACCAGTCCCAGTTATTAGTAATCGGTAATTATAACAGATATAACAGTTTTATAACATTGTAACCAGTCCCAGTTATTAGTAACCGGTAGTTATAACAGATTGATAAGTTATGGATGACAATAGGTCTAATGTAACTGAAGTATAAGAAAGAAAGTATTTGTAATGTTCTATTGTCTGAATATAGTTGCTTTTAAGGGGAAAAAAGTTGTTTTATTTTTCATTTCATACTTTGTCTAATGTCCTAATGGCATTAAGTATATATAATTAGACATACAAAATGTTTGTATGTTGTCTTGACAAACTCAGACTTTGTAATACATATTTGTTTTACTCACTAATTGGAGTTCCTTGGGAATTTGTAAGGGCGATGATTACGCAGTTTTTGTTTTATTGCCAAAGTAACCTGCAGATTTTTATTTTGGGTGCTTATTTGTGTTGATGATTTTATAATGTGATGTGTTCATGATTTATGTTTTATATCATTGTAACCAGTCTCAGTTATTAGTAACCGGTAGTTACAGCTGATTGATAACTTATGAATAATAATAAGTCTGCTGTAAATGAAGTATAAGAAAGAATCCATAAGAAACCATTCGGGGACCATACCAACACGCACAAATAGTTCATTAATATCGGTCCTTTCGTTTATGAGGAGCTCAGTGACAAAAACATGAACAGAAGAATTATATATAAAAAGATATATGAACAATATATGGGCAATATACAATACATCCCACATCATCACCATTTCCAACAACCCACCAGAAGATCCAGTTTGGTCCATAGAGACAAATTATGCCAGTCACCCTGGATAAGGATGGTAAAGAACTTTAGATTTAGAATTGCCACTATGATATAAATCCTCATTGTTTTTCGCAATATCAATATCAAATTAATGTGTATTCACATTTATGTTGATCATAATTTTCACAAAATTTTGATTCACATTATCAGTTTTTTTCCTGTAATTTACTGTTTTTTGAAATTGCAAAGAAATTAAATGACTCCTGTAGACATTATTAATACACATAAAAATTTTCCTTGAAATATTTTATGGACTACACTCACAATTATTAATTAAAGAGTAAGAGGTTCTTGTGTTTCATTTAATTTGTATAATTAAACATTAAGTGAAGTGAAGTTTTTTTTTCTCCATCCAAATGTGTATTAGTAATGTGTTTATTATTTAATGTAAGATTTCATTTTTATTCACTATACGATGATGAAATTTTTAAATGGAATTTAGTAATTAGATTATTAGATTTTTTTCAGAATTGTTGTCATAATTATTTTCAGATATAGAACGTTAAATTACAAGAAAATTATTGTATGTTAAATAATCGAACTTTAAACTTAATAGATGTTTTTTAAGAGCAAATTCACAAAAAAATGCACGTGTCGATGTAAGACACGTTAATGCAGATGTCCTCTTAAAGATCAATAATCCTCCATCTCTTTGCAGATGGGATTAACAGCCGAATTACGCTGTGGTTGAAGCTGTCAGTTGTTCCAAGCGTTAAGTTCTGTATTGCAAGTGCATCAGTGTGACAACGACGTTTTATTTGATTAAGGAAATCATTGCTTTCTCTGGACGTGTATTGTACAGATTAAGATATGAAGTATATCAGGTATATAAACATGGAATAAAACAGCATTTTCCTGTCGTAAACATTTGGGCTTTTAATGCAGAAATCGCACTTTTCACACAGACAAGTGAAACAGTTGTAATTTCCATTGAAAGTAATTTAACGAACGTCGAAAAAAAAATGGAACCAAAACATTAGTAGTTGTCTTTATTTAAATCATGTTATTACATATCCTTACAGATAATACGATCTATAATAATGAGTCGAAAACACAATATTTCTTCAGAAAATTTGAACAAGATATATATAGGGAGAGTGTGAGCTAATAGAAGAATTGAAAAAAATGAATAAATGTTTTTAATTGAAATATTTTTACAAACCTTTACAGATAATACGATCTGTAATAATGATGCAAAAATACAATATTTCTTAAGAAAATTTTAAGATATCCTCTGAAAAGATTTGTCAAATAATTTAAAGGAATTAACGGAAAAGTAAATTTTTGTTTCATATTTATTCAAATAGTATGTATATAAAATATGCATTAAATATCTAATAGTCATACATAAAAGCCATTAAATGATTAAAATCTAATTTTAAAATTAGTGATACGTGATTAGTGATTAAAAATAAGATCCTTTTATTAATAAAAGTGAAGCTTAAGTTTAAAAAGGGACTTATATACAAATTGCATATAAAAATATATACATAAATCACGCACATTAAATATCGGTATTCAGAAGAATGTGCCAATTAAAAAATCTGCTGGAATTATACTGCTATATAGTTCTACAAATACGGCTAATTCATACAGATTGTACAGAAGAAGCTGAAACATCGTTTATTCTTAATCATTCACAAACCTTAGAAAGCTTAAAATAACTTCTCTAATACATATTAGACAGTCAAAAGCTAACATTAAACTTGATACATAAACATAAAAAATAATATTGGTCCACGAAAATTTAAAACAATACACGTGATTAATGTATACGGATAATTAATATCGCCGTATTTGTCGTGAAAGTAAAGTTACCTAGGAATCTTATTTTGGTTGATTTATGACATTGTCTATTTTGACGGAAAGTTTTCATGATAAATTTTTACACCTTTGTCTTGTATGAGTTCTCTCGTACCTTGATAAAGAGCTTTTATAAGAAAATCGTTTATGACATATGGCACATCCAAAGGGCTTTTCTTCGGAATGAGAAGTTAAATGAACAGTTAAACTTTCTTTATGGGAGAAGCCTTTCTGACATAGTTCGCACACGTACGATTTCTCTCCAGTGTGGACACGGTAATATCTCTGTAAATTTGACTTAACTGAAAATGCCTTATTGCACATTTCACACGAAAAAGGCTTCTCTTTTGTATGAGTCCTCAGATGTCGCTTTAAATTTGATGCGTCACCAAAAGCCTTTCCACATAGAGGGCACACATGAGGCTTTTCTTTCCTATGAGTAACCAATTACTCTTTCGACTGAAAGTTTTTCCACATCTTTCGCACTCGTGCGATTTCAGTCCCTCGTGAATTAATAAATGTCTCTTAAAATGACCCTTACGGAGAATGACCCCTTACTTTTTTTGCACACATCACATGCATAAGGCCTTTCTCCTGAATGGCAAAGCGAATACAGATTCAACTTCTGTTTCTCCGAAAATCTTTTTCCGCAAACACTACACAAAAGTGAATTCTTTTCTGCAGTTGAGCCACCAAGTTCCACCATTGCTTTTAGTCCAAGATTCACAGGAGGAAAAATTTTTTTTATCTAATACAATGAGAATAAAGCGAAGAGAATAGATGCGATTTTTACATTCATGTGAAATGTATCCCTTAAATACACTCGTGTATCTTTTCTGACTGTTGGAAAATTTACTTCAGTTCACTTCATTATCATAACTATCAGATTGCCGACAAATGAAAAAACACTGTGCTTCTATATTTGAAAAAAAAGTGAGTCTTCGAAATATGTTTTAGTTGAGATGAATTCCAAGTAAAATCTGAACTTACGAAAAAAGGGATGAAATTTTCTAACATTCGAGGGAATTTTACCTCTGATGTGGTATGAAAGTTAAGCAACAGAACAGAGGGAATTCATTGTGATTTATCTTCTAATCATTTTGTGAAAAATTGTTTAATGTTTTTTTATTTCTAATGGAAAGCTACACTAAGCAATAAAATAAAAAGAATACAATTAATATAACAACAACGAGAAAGGAAGGAAAACACATAGTGGCATGTTTAGCATATAAGGGCACTATCTTCTTGGTAACCACCATACAAAGTAGAGGAAACAAGGTCTGGGCAGACAGGAAGTTTGGATGAATCCATGTCCTCTCACAGATTGCAGAGTATGCATTTGGGGCTTTCTAATATTCTCAATCGCAACATGTGATTAGGCAAACACTCATGGCCAGTCAGGTGTCTGAAAAGAGCAACTGCTTTATGCCTGGACTGATCTGGGATGTTCAGATTAAAGTTAAACCATCTTTTAGGTGGGTTGCCTTCACGGAAATTATCAGATAGAGTGTTCCGGAAATACTCTCGGATAATCAGTTTCATCGAATGAAAAGAGATGTCTTTAGAAAAAATTTGGATGATGATTGTGCCTTTTTTTACAAGAGAATCCTCCCACAAATTAACCAGCATCCCACAATGGCCAGGAATCCAACATATAACGTTATCCTTGCCCTTTGATGCAAGGTTTTCAAGACAAGAAATGAATTTTTAGATGGAAGTAGACTGAGTTGCGGCGGGAATTGAATGTCAAAAGTGCTGCCTTAGAGCCAGATAGGATGATTCCTCTGGAAAATTCTACTGTCCGGCGTTGAAGTTGAATTAAAGCAATGCGTATAGCTTCTAATTCAATGTCGTAAGCAGTTCCTAAACGGCCGACAGAGGAATAAACAGAACCACTACAAACATTCATGCCACCGCCGGTACTCGAACCCGAAACCTGTGGCATCGAGCACAAGACTTCTAGCCATTTGGCCCTCAAGCACCTCTGTGAATATTAGAAATATAAAATATTTTGTCGATAATTTTTATCATCTACATAGGTTCAAAAATAATAAAAGTAGATATGTATAGTTTGTAATATTTTATCGTTTTATGGGGGGAAAATAAACAAAAAGCACGAGAATTTTTTTCTCTTTTGTTGAACATTAAATATGCCAAGAAATTTGGATGTTGAACATTAAGCACACCACGAACATTTTATGAGTCATACATTTTGTCGTTGAACATTATCGCCATGAACTTCTTTTGTGGAACATGATGTATGCCACGAGTTTTTATTTGCATGCATCTTATTAAACATTATATATGCCTGAAACTTTTGTGGTTGAGCATTATGTATGCTCTGAACATTTGCAGTTGAACATTGCAAATGCGGCGAACTATTTTTTTCGAGAATAATAAATGCTGCTGAATATTATGTTCTACTCAATTATGCCACGAACAACAGCTTGTAGCTTTATCTTATTTAGTACCTCTGTCATAAATAAGTGTATACCTTATGTCATCTATAAAGCCGTCGTGAAACTTCATCAACCAATAAATAAACTTATATGGGTGTAAAAGATGTATATGTGGATGTATATCTATCGGATGTAAATAAAGGTATATTTAAAAGAAAGGGCCAGATGACGGAGTGACTAGCTATCGGTGCCACAGGTTTCGGGTTCGAGCTTCTCTTGAAGTTCTCTTTAACAAGTGTCTGTACTAGTGGAGTTTTGCGTAAAGCAAGAGCACATGTCCGGGATATCGCTCACCTTGTCCACAGCTACAGATGCTGCTGAAGACTGGACCAGATGTACGCATAAAAATCGGTCCTAAACACATCGAAACATCGCATCCAATTGAAGGAATGGAGGTGACGTAGTCTAAGCTTTAATGTAGACTACGGTCTTATGTGGAGCATTGCCTCTATGCGTGGAATTGAAGATTATTTGATTCAGATTTTAATTTATTTGGATCCATTTTACTGTAAAGCATTCTTTGCAATTATGCGATAATGTCTACCCTATATTTTTTTTAAATTATGTTTTTATTTTAAAGTGTTGTTTATGATATTTTGAAATTTCCATCGAAAAATTTTTTTTTTTCACATTACATTGCCTAATGATATTTATTTGCACTAAAGTAATCGAGATAAAAAAAATTTTAAATGTTACATATTCGACCAATATTTCAAAATTTAAGATAAATGGGATGAAACATGAACAACGAAATATTATCACAAAAATGGCAGGAATGAACATAATGATAAGTTTAGCTGATAGTTTTACTTTTGGGGCAATTAGATTTTGATGAAATAAAAAAAATGCTATGAATCGAAATCTCCGCATATTTTTGTTACTTCTTCTGGTCCAGGATAGAAACAGATCTAATCCGTGATTTCTCCAAATGGGATTGTGGTATAAAGTTGTGAGGCAAAGAAGATGGGTGTGAAAATCATTTTCATGTTTTACAACATCCATGTAGTGCGGAAATAGAATAATCCATTAAGTCTTAAATCTTGAAGTTACAGAATGCACATATAATATCCGTTGAAATTTCATCATTGCTTCGGGGTGATTTTTACTATACGGCAGGGATGGGCAAACTTTTTCGGTCGCGGGCCAAAAATTGACAAAAAAAAAAATAATAAGTTTGGCGTTCCAAGATAAATTTTTCAAAAATTTTAAAAACAATATACAAGTATTACAATTTAAATATGTTATTGAGATGAATGAAATGGCGATTTCATTTCTAAAAGTTCCTTATATTGAGGTTCGAAGTGAGATGTACTGATTCTAAGGAACGAGGTTAAATGCTCATCTGTCCGTCTACTTCTGAAATAATTATTTCTAAGGTTCATAGTTGAAAACACTTGCTCACATATATAAGATGGAGCAAACATAGTACTGATTTCCTGGGCGTGAGATATTAAATTTGGGAAACTTACCTTCGATAATGATTTGTAAAACACTAACTTTGGCATATTTAGAATTAACTGCTTGAGATGATTGTTGCATTGCAACTCAATTAATTCAACCTGCAAATCTGACCTCACTGCTTCACAATTTACGTTGAAAGGCATGATAAAAATATCCAATTCTGTTTGAATGGCACTGAAATCTTGAAATCTGCATTCGAACTCAAGATGCAGTTTTTTCAAGCCATATTCCTAATTCTTAAGCTTCTCTTTATTTACAGAAAGTATTGAATTTATTTCTCTATTTTTGTAGAACAAAAATAGAGAAAATAAAAAGATAATCAGTCTTTTGAAGAAAATGAAGAAAAATAATATTTAATCAAAGTAGAAAAGACGATGGATATATATGATATATATTTCTTTTAATTTGTCTCTGACCGGCAAATTAAAATTCTATTCGTAGGCCGGATAGAACCTTCCGTCGGGGCAGAGTTGGCCCGCGGGCCGTAATTTGCACATCCTTGCTATACGGTATGATTTCGAACCAATCCCCGAATAAATTTATAGGGTGGTTTAAATTTTGTAACTGTTCACTGTTTGTAGCTTTTTCCACATTATAAGGCAATACATTTACTGTATAGTTATAAACATGAAATTCATGCTAAAATGGAATTTTCAGTTTGTTTTACTTTAGAGCAAGTTTAAAAAAAAATTCATTTGTCAGAGCATGACACTGACTGCAGATGTTCTCTCAAATATCTATAATTCTCCACGTCTTCGTAGAGGAGGCCAACAGGAGATAATCGCCGAATGACTCTCTGGGTGGTGGAGCTCTTTCATTTATTCCGAACGTCATGTCCTGTATTGCAAGTGAATCAATGTGACACCGATAATTTAATTCATTAATCCAGTTATACATTTCATTGAACTTGTATTCTACAGATTCATATATGAAGTGAGACATATCTATAAAGATGCAATAAAAAGGCCTTTTTCTGTCGTAAACATCGAGTTTTTAACGCAGAAATCGCACATTTTAAGCAGATTAGTGAAACAATTGTAATTTCCATTTAAGTATTTTAGCAAACGTTGAAAAAATAATAGAATCAAAAAATGAATAAATACCTTTATTTGAAATATTTTTTGCACACCTTTACAGAAAATACGATTTGTAATAATGATACAAAACTACACTACTTTTTGCTGATAAAATTAAGATATCCTCTGAAAAGAATTTTCCGATAATTAATTAATTATTGGATAAGTAAATTATTCGTCCATATTCATTCAAATATTTTGTATTAAAAATATCCCTTAAATATCATTAGATATTTATTACTGTTATACATAAAAGCCATTAATTGAATAAAGTCTAATTTTTAAAATAAGCAATAGTAAGATATTTAAAAATGTTATATTAATAAAAGTAAAGCTTAAGTTTTAAATTTAATTATATGCATATTATATATGAAATATATACATGAAATCACGCTAATGAATAATCGATAATCAAAAAAAATATGTGAATAAAAATTATATATTTGCAGAATTATACTGCAATATAATTCTGCGAATATAGCTTAGGAACCTTTCGGATTTATTCAGAAGAGCTGTCCATCATTTATTCTTAATCATTCACACAACTTACAGAGCATAAAATACTTTCTCCGATATATATTGAACAGTCCAAAACAAAAATTATACTTGATACATAAAAGATAAAAAATAACACTAATCTATAAAAATGTTAAGCAATACACGAGATTAATGCATACGAATAATTAAAATCTCCGTATTTGTAGTGAAAGTAAAGTTACCTATGAATCTCGTTTTTAAGAAACAGTCTATTTTGCGGAAAGGTTTTCATGATAAATTTTTGCATTTGCACCTTTATTTTTTATGAGTTCTCTCATGACGCGATAAAGATATTTTTTGAGAAAACCCTTTCTGACATACTTCGCACACGTACGGTTTCTCTCCAGTGTGGATACGATAATGTCTCTGTAAAGATGATTTATCAGAAAATGCCCTATTGCACAATTCACACGAATGAGGCTTCTCTCTCGTATGAGTCCTCAGGTGTTTCTTTAAATCTGATGTCTGTCCAAAGGCATTTTCACAAAGAGGGCACACATGAGGTCTTTCCGCCGTATGAGTAACCATGTGATGTTTTAAATTACCTTTTTGACTGTAAGTCTTTTTACATATTTCGCAATCGTGCGATTTCAGACCCTCGTGAATTAGTAAACGCCTCTTAAAATTACTCTTACGAAGACATTTTTTATTGCACACGTCGCACGCATGAGGTCTTTCTCCTGAATGGCAAAATGAATGCAGTTTCAACTTCCGTTTCTCCGAAAATCTTTTTCCGCAAACACCACACAAAAGTGAATTCTTTTCTGCAGTTGAGCCAACAAGTTCCACCATTGCTTTTAGTCCAAGATTCACAGGATAAAAAAACTGTTTATTAATACAATGAAAAATAACACAATGAGAATAGGAGCGATATTTCAATTGGTATGAAATTTATCCCTTAAATACACTAATGTATCGTTTCATACTTATGAAATATTTCCTTCAGTTCATTACGTTATCTTAACTGTCAAATTGCCAACAAAGGAAACAAACGTAGTGCTTCTTTATTTGAAAAAATAATTCTTCTAAATATGCTATAGTTGAGATGAGTTCCAAGTGAAATTCGAGAAATTTTTGCTTCTGATGTAGCATGAAAGTTAAGCAACAGAACACAGGGCTAACCCTGTAATCTTTTCATAAAAAATTGTGTAACGTTTTTTTATTTCCAATGGGAGGCTACAAAAAGCAATAAAATTAAAAGAATACAATTTATATAAAAATAACAACGAGAATCGAAGGAAATCACATATTGACTGTTTAGACCAGGGGTCTCCAAACTTTCCAGCCTTAGGGCCATACTGTTTACTCCAGTAAGTACCAAGGGTCAAAACCGTTTTAATTTTTCTGCCAATATCTATAATTTCTAGACTATTCGCCGAGTAAGCACTCTGAGCGAGCAGGTTTATATTTTATTCAGGATATATACATTCTAAACATCGATATACATACATATGTGATACTCTTTACCCCAACATAACTACCGAGGGTAACCGCGAAATGTTCAATAGTTTATACTGTTAGTGGGATTCATTTAAATTATTTGTTGGTTGTTATGCTTAAGTTAAATTTTCTGCGTATTATGTTTGTCATTAAGCTTTACCTAGCAAGTAAATAAAGCCGAGTTTGACATTCTGTGTTAAAAAAAAAAAAAAAAAAACAACGATAAGCTTTTCCCAGTCTCGGGCCGGATTGAAGAAACTGTCGGGCCGGATTTGGCCCGCGGGCCGTAGTTTGGAGATCCCTCGTTTAGACCATAAGGGCCCTAACCTCCCAGTAACGACCGTACACAGTAGAAGAAACAAGTGCAGGGCAGACTGGAAGGTGGGGTGAATCCATGTCCTCTCCCAGATTGCAGAGCATGCATTTTAGAACTTTCAAATAATCTCAATCTCAAAATGTGATTGGCCAAACACTCATGGCCAGTCAGGAGTCTGAAAAGGACAACTGCTTTAAATTGGGCCAATCAAGAAATTTAGAATAAAATTCAACCAGGTTTTAGACGAGTTGAGTTCACTGAAATGATCAGATAGAGTGTTCCGGAAAAAATCTCGGATCATCAATTTCATCAAGTCAAAAGAGATGTCTTAACAAAAAAGTTGGATGACGGTTTTTTTTTTGGCAAGAGAATCCGCCTTCTTAGGGGCCTGGTGGCCGAGTGGCTAGTGCTCTGGCGCTCGGTACCACAGGTTTCGGGTTCGAGTCCAGGCGCTGCCCTGGATGTTCATAGGCAAGGTCTTCAAGACAAGAGATGCATTTTGAGATGGAAGTAGGCTGAGGTGCGAGGCGGGAATTGATTGTCAGTAGTGCTGCCGTAGAGTCAGATAGGATGACTCCTCTAGAAAATTGTACTGTCACGCATTGCAGTTGAATTAAGGCAATACGTATAGCTTTAAAACCACTGTCGTAAACAACTCCAAAACGGCCGACAGACGCATAAACAGAACCACTACAAACATCCATGCCTCCGCCGGTACTCGAACCCGAAACCTGTGGCATCGAGCACAAGACTTCTAGCCATTTGGCCCTCAAGCACCTCTGTGAATATTAGAAAGATAAAATATTTTGTCGAATATTTTTATCATCTACATAGATTCAAAAGTAATAAAATTAGATGTGTATAGGTTGTATTATTTTATTTTTTTATGACAAAAAAAAAAAAAAAAAAAAAAAAAAAAATAAAAAAATAAGCAAAAAGCACGAGAAGTTTTTTTTCTTTTGTTGAACATTAAATATGGAAAGAAATTTTGATGTTGAACATTAAGCATACCACGAACAGTTTATATGTCATACATTGTGTCGTTCAATATTATTTGCGCCATGAACTTCTTTCGTGGAGCATGACGTACAACACAAATTTTTATTTGCATGCGTGTTATTAATCATTATGTATGCCTGAAATTTTTGTAGTTGAACATTATGTATGCTCTGAACATTTGCGGTTAAACATTGCATATGCGACGAACTAATGTTTTCGAAAATAATAAATGCTGTTGACTAGTATGTTCTACTTATTTATGCCACGAACAATAGATTGTCGCTTTATCGTATTTAGTACCTCTATCTATATGGGTAAGTTTATTCCTTATGCCATTTATAAAGACATCGGGAAACTTCATCAACCAATAAATAAAGATATGCTTAAAAGAAGGGGCCTGATGGCCGAGTGACTAACAATTGGTGCCATAGGTTTCGGGTTCGAACTTTTCTTCAAACTCTCTTTAACAAGCGTCTGTACTGGTGGAGTTTTGCGTAAAGCAAGAGCAGATGTTCGGAATATTGCTCACCTTGTCCACAGCTGCGAATGCTGCTGAAGACTGGACCGGATGTTTGTATAAAAATCGTTCCCAAACACATCGGAACATCGCATCAAATTGAAGGAATGGAGGTGACATAGTCTTTTTAATGTAGACGGCGGTCCTATGTAGAACATGCCCTGTATGCGTGGAAACAAATTGAAGATTCTTTTTTTGACCCGAACTGAAATGAACTATTAATTGAGATTTTAATTTATTTGGATACATTTTGCTAAAAAGCATTCTTTGAAATTATGCGATAGTGTTTACCTTATGTTTTTATTTTTAGAAATTATGTTCTTATTTTAATGTGTGGGTTTTTTTTTTTTTTTTTTTTTTTTTTTTTTTTTTTGTTGGTTTTTTTGTAATTTATGTCGAAAAAAGAAAGTTTCACATTACTTTGTCCAATGAAATTTATTTGCACTAAAGTAATCTAGATAAAAATTTTAAAATGATACACATTCGACCAATATTTCAACATTTAAGATAAATGGCAAAAACTATGGATATATAAATGTGGTCTCGAAAATGATAAGAATGGACAGAATAGTTTTTACTTTTGGGGTAATTAGATTTTCACAAAATAATAAAAAAATGCTATGAATCGAAATCTCCGCATATTTTTGTTACTTCTTCTGGTCCAGGATAGAAACAGATCTAATCCGTGATTTCTCTTAAAGTCTAGCACCAAAATGAGATTTCCTTACAGTTTTATACCACAAAGAGGAGTATGGGTAGCATTTTCATGTTGTACAGCATCTATGTAGTACGGAAACAAATACAGCAAACCATTGAGATTGTTAAATTTTGCATTCATAGTATGCACGTATGATTCCCGATGAAATTTAAGCACTGCTTAGGTGTGAGCGTCACTATACTGCAGAATTTCAAATAAATCCCCGAATAAATTTATAGGGTGGTTGAAATAGAATGTAGTTGGAAGGAATTTGAACACAAGCACAAAGGAATTGTGTTCGTAACTGTTCTGCATGACATTTTCTATAATAAGCTGAAATTCATTTAATGTACAGTTTATCCGTGTGACTTTTAGAAATGACATTATTTCCATATAAGCGATATTTGAACAGAAAGCGTATATTGCGTATGCATATTGAGTAAACTTATGTTTTAATATTTAAATAATTGATCAAGTGAGTAATTTAAGTTCACTTGTAATGAGTTCTTTTCCATGACAGTCGTTTTAGTTTCAGTCTGAATTTTCGCGAAACCAACGTAGCAGACCGCATGTGACCAGAGGAAGACAAAAAAATAAAATTGACTCTGGATGCGTTGTAGCCGTGAAATGAATCATCGTTTTTTAAAAATTTTAAAGATTGTTAGTTGTAGTTCAGGCTTTGTTTTGTACAAAATAAATAATTATTTTAACTTCAGTCTTCTTGCAAGAACTGCGTCTTTATGTAGCAAGCACTTAGTCATCCAGTTTAAATAATTTTAATTTCATTTTCTCACGATATAGCGAAATTTGAGCTAGTTCAGGAGTGTTTGGGTGTTATTAAATTATTATATTCATAGAATATCCAATGGAATATAAAATGAAATATCCAATTTAATTGTTTTTAAGAGCGAATTCGCACAAAATACACGTGTACTATACATGCAGATACATGCCATACATACATACACACTGTACTGAAAAATGTCCCCTTAAAGATCGATAATCATCCATGCCTTTGCGAAGGAGGCCAACAGGAGATAATCGCCGAATTACGTTCTGCGTAGGTGAAAGCTGTCAGTTATTCCGAACATTATGTTCCGTATTGCAAGTGCGACACCGACAATTTATTTCATTAATCCAATTATTCATTCCACTGGACGTGTATTGTACAGAATTAGATATGAAGTAAATCAAGTATATCAAGTTGCAATGAAACAGCATTTTCTAAACATTTGAGCTTTTAATGCAAAAATCATTTATCACGTGGTTTAGAGAATCGGTTGTAAATTTCAATTGGAAGTACTTTAACAAACGTTGAAGAAATAGAATGAGAAAAAATAAATAATTGTCTTTATTGGAAATATTTTTACACCCATTTACAAATAATACGATTTACGTATAATAATAATGCGAAAAAAAATATTTCTTCAGAAAAATTTTAAATATCCTCTGAAAAGATTTGTCCAATAATTTAAAGGAATTACTGGAAAAGTAAATTACTAGTTCATATTTATTCAAATAGTATGTATATAATATATATCTAAAAAAACATCTAATAGTAATACATAAAAGTCATTAATTGATTAAAATATAATTTTAAAAATAGTACATTTAAGAAAGTTATATTAATAAAAGTACAGCTGAAGTTACAAAATACACTTATTAATTAAATATAAAAATATATACATAAACTCACGCGCATTAATTAACGATATTCAAAAGAATATGTCAATAACTACTGCTGAATTTATATTGCAATATAATTCTGCAAATAAGGCTTTGAAAACTTTCGGATTTATACAGAGGAAGCTGTACATCGTTTATTCTTAGTCATTCACACACTTTAGAGAGCATACAATATTTTTTCCAATATATATTGAACAGTACAAAGTAAAAGTTAAACTTGATGCATAAAGATAAAAATAACATATATATACGAGAGGAAATGCATACGGATAATTAATATCTCCGTATTTGTCGTGAAAGTAAAACTACATATGAATCTGGTTTTTAAATGACATTCTAATTTCAAGTAAATTTTTCATGATAAACTTAAACCCCGTTATTTTGCATGAATTCTCTCATGATATGTTAAATATCCTTTATGAGAAAATCGTTTATGACATACAGCACATCCAAAGAGTTTTTCTGTGGAATGAGTTGGCCAAGGAGAAATTAAATGATATTTTTGGGAAAACCCTTTCTTACATAGCGCACACGAATGGTTTCTCTCCAGTGTGGACCCTAATGTCTCTGTAAACTTGACTTATTAGAAAATGCCTTATTGCACAATTCACACGAGTGAGGCTTCTCTTTCGTGTGAGTCCTCGGGTGTGCCTTTAAAGATGATGCGTGTCCAAAAGGCTTTCCACAAAGAGGGCACACATGACGCTTTTCTGCCGTATGAGTAACCATGTGACGTTTTAGGTTACCCTTTTGACTAAAATTTTTTTTGCAACTTTCACACTGGTGCGATTTCTGTCCCTTGTGAATAAGTAAGTGCCTCTTAAAATTACCCTTACTAATAAATTTTTTATTGCACACGTCACAAGCATGAAGCCTTTCTCCTGAATGGCAAAGTGAATGCAGATTCAACTTTCGTTTCTCCGAAAATCTTTTTCCGCAAACACCACACAAAAGTGAGTTCTTTTTTGCAGTTGAGGTACCAAGTTCCGCCATTTCTTTCAGTCCTCGATTTACAGGATAAAAATAACTGTTTATCTAATACAATGAGAAATAAAGTGATGAGAATAGATGCGGTTTTTACCCTGGTATGAAATGTATCCTTTAAATACACTCGTGTATCTTTCCTGACAGATAGCAAATTTGCTTCAGTTCATTTCATTATCACAAGCATTATATCAAATTGCCAACAAATGAAAAAACTTAGTACTTCTATATTTGAAAAAAAAAAACGTAATTCTTCGAAATATGTTTTAGTTGAAATAAATTAAAAGTAAAATCAAAATATACCAAAAAAGGGATGAAAAAGAGATTTTTACCGCTGGTGTGCATTAAAGTTAAGCAGCAGAACAGATGGAACTCATTGTTGCTTACTTTCTAATTATCTTGAAAATTTTTTTAATGTTTTTTTTATTTCCAATGGAAGGCTACAATAAACAATAACATAAAAAGTATACAATTAATATAAAAGGAAATATAAACGAAGGAAATCACAAAGTGACTGTTTAGACCATAAGGGCCATAGCCTCACAGTAACGACCCTACACATTAGAGGAAACAAGTGCAGGGCAGACAGGAAGGTGGGATGAAGGCCTTTTCCCAATTTGCAGAACATGCATTTTGGGCTTTAAAATATCCTCATTCGGAAAATGTGATTGGCCGAACTTGCCATGGCCCGTCAGAAGTCTTAAAAGGGCAACTGCTTTAAGCCTGGGCTGATCAAAGATGCTAAAAATAAAGTAAACCAGGTTTTAGATGGGTTGCCTTCACGGAAATTATCGGATAGAGTGTTCCGAAAATACTCTCGGATCATCAATTTCATCGAATGAAAAGAGATTTCACAAAACGTTTGGTTGATGGGGATTCTTTCTTTGTCAAGAGAATCCGCCTTCTCATTACTCAGGATCCCTCAATGACCTGGGATCCAGTTCAGAACGTTATCCTTGCCCTTTGATGCAAGGTCTTCAAGACAAAAGATTAATTTATGGATGCAAGTAGACTGAGGTGTGAGGGGGTAATTGATGGCTACCTTTGATTCAAATAGGATGACTGTTCTAAAACATTGTTCTGTCCGGCATTGCAATTGAGTTAGGGCAATAAGTAAAGCTTCGCCTTCCCCGTCGTCAGCAGATTTAAAACGACTGACAAGAAAACAAAAAACAGGCCGCAGAAAACCTCCCTCCTCCCTTACCCCCAAAAAAAAAAAAAAAAACAACTTTAATGTTTGGAAGTACAAAAGTGGCATTTTGAGTATAAGTAACAGCGTTAACACTATGTATGAAAATTTATGATAGAAGATTAAAACCTTTCATAGTTTTTTTAAAAATATTCTTCAATTCCCCAGATCATATTTTGGATCAAAATAGATTGAATAGATCATATTTTTGAATTGAAATTCTACAAGAAGATTACCATTGAATTTTATATTAAACTATGAAAAAAATTTGATCGTATATAAAAAAAATAAGAAAGGTTGGTTAAAAAAGAATAAAACTTGGCATATACTCTTGTATATTTACTAAAATAAGACATAGACGCCATTTTTACATGAAGAAAATGAATTATTTACACTCATATAAATTTTCTGTCAAATTCCTTTAGTTCAATAGTTTTTTTCCTTCATATCAAAATGATAACGATTAAAGAAAACCGTTTTACTCTTATATTTGGAAAAATAATTCTATACGAGTATAATTTTAGCAGAGATTAATACAGAATAAAATCCTAATTCCCACAAAATGAATTACAAATTTTTCAGATTTTGATTATATTGCGAACAGAAAAGGTAAAACTATTTTTCATAAATAAAAGTAATTTTATTTTTTGTTTTATAAATATACATGATAAAATATATATTTAAAGGAATTTAATATAAAATATTTTATTTCAAGGTTTTTAATTTAGGCTCTATCTGCATTAATCTAGATCATATTGAAGAACAACTGCAACTCAAAATCTAAGCTTAAAAAGCGATAGAAACTGAAAGCTCCCGTGTCTTGGAAATCTCATAACAACAGGTTACTCTTTTTTTCGCTGAGTAAAGGTGAGTTCACGTTTTAGTAAATATTCTTCTTCAATGGCACAACCACCTCACATTGGCCATGGCTATCTGCCAGCTAACAGATTCCGATTGAGATGTTTTAATTTTTACCACTTAGAGTTGTCAGCCCTACACCAACAGTCATATTAAACCGGGACATACGATTTAAAGTGGATTCCGAACTATTAAAAATATCCATGGCAGCTCTTGTACTCGAACCTGAAATCTGTGCCACAAAGCTAGTCACTCTGTCATCAGACCCTTTAATAAACATTAGCGTGCTTTATTTACAGTTTATCCCTTTATTAGCGTTTTCTGGTTGCATTTTTATCCTTTTTTGTGTGATTTTTCTTTAGTCATTTATATATAAGTATTATTATTATATATATTTTATATTTTTTGCCATTTTTCCTTCGATTCTATTTATTATCCACTTTTTTGTTTTGCTGTACAATGTAGGTCAATGAAGTCCTGCCATTTTCACAAGTGTTTCTTCGACATTCCCAACGGCAGATCCCTCTGTAAAGTCGCAAATCATGGAATATAGTCCTATTGAAGATATTCAATTTAAAGTTAAACGTTATCTACAGATCGCATTTTAACATGGTGCACTATACTAATTCTCGAGGCCAAACCACATCCTGAAGTGCTGAATGACACCTTTTCCTCCATAGTGACTACTTTAGAATACATCGATTACATGAGCATCGCTGGACAGGATACTCGTACATTATTCAAGTCTACAGATTTTGTGACAAAACTCGCAAATTAGCAAATATGAAGGCTTTTATGGATATTAAAATATCTGCATCTCTTTACGTATACCAAATCCACACTCGATTTCTATTGTACAATATACCCTACGATACTTACCTGGTACCCTATATCTCACAAAAGAACTGGAAGAAGAATATAGTTTTACAGTAATGGGATTCGTAACAAGGTTTGGGGACTCGTAAGATAATTTTCCAGGAAAACGAATTAAGTCTGTCTTATTCATACTGGTATTAGTAACTATTTTAGAAACAGTATTATCAGAGTACGCTAGATTATGGCTTGCATAACAGAATATCTTTGTTCTTTTTATAAGTCCTGATAGTGTCGGTAATATTACACATCCGACTAATTATTGCAACAATCCTATCAAATATGCAATTTGCCCAGCCCAACACCCTACAGATTCCTGCTCAGTTGATGTTCCTAAATGCGCTAATTTCTGCGAGAAACATTCCACGGATAAAAACTGCGTTCGATGGAAAGCAGAAGAAAAATTTTGAAAATTTAAATTATTCAATCACATTTCTTTCATAGAAACTTGGAGACTTTATTGAATTCCAAAAGGGAATTCTTTTCTATCGAAGCTCCAATCTGTCATCCATCAATCTTCTTCAATGGCGCAACAGCCCCTCGTTTTAGTAGATAAACATGTAATTTCGCTTTTAATAAGTATTTTTCACTACCTTAAAGGCAATCATTTGCAAATGAGTATTTTCACACACTTTTAAATGATATCCTTGTATCCTGTACTATAAATTTGATTACAAAAATATATTTATTCATTACCATGAACAGTTCCAAATTAAAAAATTCCCAAGTATTCCAAAAAGATTTATTCCAAATAAAAGAAAACTGTATTTTTATACTAAAGATGCTACATGTTATTTTTTTTTTCATAGTAATAAAATAGATTCTATAAGATCTTCTTACATTGTGTATCCAAAAAAGATTTTTATAAACCACAGTGCTGCGAAAAATCTCTCAACTATGTATGCTGTTATAGCAATCACTGACTTAGCAACTAGTTAAAGAACTTAAACTACTTGTTAACTAGCTTATAGAAGGATACAAATAAATTGGCATTTTCACATAAAATTTTTACGTTAAATTCTAGAATTTTTGGAAAAAAAATTTGTTTTTAAAAAAAAATAAGTCGGGATTCGAATTTTTAAACCGACGTATAATAATAATCATAATACTCGACTACAGACTCCGACTATCCACCTTTGCTGTACTATTCGTTAAGCTTGACAATTTTGTTTCGCTCGACGAGCTTCCTTCCATTTTAGAACTTTTACTCCATCGGCTATAAATAAAGGTAACAATTAACAATACATTGATCTCCTGATGTCCCTATGTCGTATTCTAAAAGAAAGTCTTTCGGAAAACATTTTTCTATTCCAACAAGACTTATATTAAATTGCATTTATTCCAAGGTGACGTACACCGGGGTATCACTATACGTAACATTAATTTAATGTAGTCCTTCAATTTAATGAAAAGGCCTCTTATCTTTCAAATTCAATTATTCATCCACTCCAGTTCAAATGCATTTTTTTTTAACTTGTAGTGGATGACACTTGATGTTAATAGGGTTTTTTCAAATATTAATTCAGTAATTAAAATTAATTAATTAATTTTAGTTTTTTTAGATTTAAGTTGTATATATATATCTTGCAACAGATGGCGCCAGATAAACTTAAATGAATGAAAATTATTTATAAAGGACTTTCTGCAATATAGTGAAAAAAAAGAAGGAATTGACTTTAACAAAATTTGTTTTTATATTACTTGTTTTTTGTAATAATTTTAGAATCACGCAGTGTATAATTCTAATTAACATACACTAGTGAGAATTTCAAACAAAAACTTACCACACAAAGTGGATAGAGAGGACATATACTTTCAAATTGCCATTTTATACTCACATTTAGTGGAGGAAATATGAATATATAGTTTATAGGAATATATAGTTTATAGGAAATTATGTTTCCTATGAGCATGCGCGCTAGGGAGAAAAAGCTAACGGACGTCCTACGGTAACTAACGTACGGTACTAACGTACGGTATGCAAAAACTCTCTAATAACAGTTGTATCACGGGTGGAGAAACGGTCAAAAACTTTCCGATTCCTGACTACGATTTTTTTTTTTTATCAACTCCCTCTTTTTTCTTAATTTTATGTACTTGTTCTTTACCAGTCGATTTAGAAGAATTTTTGAAATAAATAGAGTGATATATTTATGTCATATAGATATAATATAAAATATACATATATTATCATACATCTATATTTTATTAGATAAATATATATTTTTTATCATGTTACGGTATTTTTTATTGCATTAAAAAATATTTTATTAATATTTGTATTACTTTACTTAATTTTTTATTTATAGAAAAATATTTGCGAATGAGTATTTGCACTCACTTGTATTATAAAAATACATATATCCTTTACAACAGCTCCAAATTAAAAAGTTCCTAAATATTTCAAAAAGATTTAAGACGATCAAAAGAAAATTGTATTTTTCAGACAAAGATGCTAATTTTATTTTTTCTTAATAAAATGTATTCTGTAAGATCTTCTTACATTGTGGATACAAGGCAAGTTTTTATAAACCACAATGTTGAGAAAAATCTCTCAACTATGCATGCTGTTTCAGCAGTCACTGCCTACTGGTTGTGTTATAGAAGGATACAGATCAATTGCTTCTTTAACATCAAGTTTTTATCTAAAATTATTAAATTAATTTTATCTTTCCTAAATCCTAGTTTTTTTGGAAAAAATAAAATTTATTTTTATAAAAGAATTCATCGGGATAAAATTTTTAAACCGACTCCTACTCTACCAAAAATGCTTGATTACCCACCCGACCTCTGTTGTAGGCGTTAAGTTCGGCAGCTTTGTTTTTTCGATTCTAGGACTTATATCGGGAAGAACAACATCGACCACGGATATATATGTAAAATATTTTAATTCAATAGTTAGTAAAATGTTCTGGTCAAACATTTAAATTTAAATATTTGTAATGATATTTTTATCATATTAGAATCGAACTTTAAAAAAAAAGGAAAAAAAACTGATTTTTCCCTCCTTCGGTTGGGTTTTTTTAATTGTCTCAAATACCAAGGAGATGGCGCCATCTACCGGTGATACCAAAAGATGAATGTGAAGATGGTTTTTATATTTGTTTGCTTTGATTTTGTACTTGTTGTAGCTGTTTGGAATTTTGTAAATTTTGTATTCTGTGTATCTTTTAATTTTAATTTATTTTATTTGAGCTTAAAATTTTAAATTAACTTCTTATTTTTGGGCATCGAAAACGGACTTCTAATTGTACCGATAGCTTTAGCTTTTTCGATCTCTTGCTTGTTCTCAAGCAACTTCCATTTTTTGTGCAAATATGTTAACTATTTTAAGATGTGGAGTTTTTCGTGGTTCTGAAAACCACCTCGGAACTTCGTAACTGGTACGCCCGTTGCCCGACCACGAATAATGGCAACAATTACTTTTCATCATAACGGGAAAAAACTATTGGAATGAAGGTTTCTTCTGAATAATTAACTAGTTTTTATTCATCGTTATTCAACAATCGTTTGTCTTTCCTATCAGAAATGGAGGAGGATTTTTTTTAATTGTATGAGAAGCAAATTTAGAAGCATGGGAAAAGAATTATCCAAGGATTAAATTTTTGTTCCAGTTACTACGTGCGTACAATAACAAAGTAGTTAGAACTTGATGTAATATTCCACTACAAAAGGTAGAAACCCTTAGAAAGTATTGTGAATGTTGCTGATTGGGGATACATTATACGGAATTGACTTTTTCGACCATTGATTTTGGAGTGACTGTTTTTTCTGAATATTTCACGTGTAGTATTTATGGCATTTATACTTATGTAGTAGAGTTTTTCGTGCAGGAATTATTTAGACGTTGTTTCATCCACATTTTATGATTTGTAATTAAATATATTTTTATGATATACTTCATAGATTATAATTTATGTTGAATTGTTTTAAAGCCAAGATTTATCTGATCGCTACTTCTCGCTGATTTTTAAAATTATTTTAATCTACATTCTTCAGATATGCAAAAATGTATGACGTCTTAGTTAAGAAAATCTCCATTTTTCTTGTAGTTAAACGGAGCTCTCGATTTATTATAGTTAATACATATATTAGATTTATTATAGTCGATTTATTAAAGTTAAATACATCTTTGTTTAATACATCTTTTTACAATGATTTGTTTTATTATGTTTTTGAAAAATAATGATGAAATGACAATCTCATTCTACCTATGTAACACCCTACAATGAATTCAATCGCATCTGAAGTTTCAATACCTCTCCTTACAAAATTACAGTATAATTCTTATCAATTCTGTCTGACAATACTTTGATCCCTTATTTTTTCTTGTTGGAAAAAAGTTACCATTTTTTTACTTTTATTAATTTGTCCTTGTCTTTAGTGGAATTATTCTTAAATATTGCAATTAGATCATAGAAATATTTGAGAGTTCTAAACACATCCTTCTTTTAATTTGAAATTTCAAGATATCTGCTTACAAAATTACTTAAAAAGAAAAATTACAGAATTCCTATCAACTTTATCCTAAAATACTTTGAACCTCTTTTTTTCTAAAAAGGAAATTGAAAATGAAAGTCAAAGAATATAAATCCACACAAAGACTATTATCATAATTTAAAAAATTTTAGTATAGTTTTAGTTTAAAATAGTGTTTTCAATTTTTCATTCTTTTTAGTAAATTTATTCTAAATATTGTAAATATAGGAGTACGGTTCATAGTATCCTTTATTTAATTTGAAATTTCAAACTCTCTGCTTACAAAATTACTAACCTAAAAAATTACAAAATTCTTATCATTATAAATTCCTGAAAATGAAGCTTATCATTAAATACAAATCCACAGAATATTACCAGAGAAAAAAAAAATTTGTTTTTCAATTTTTAAATTTACTTATTATTTTGAATTTTTCATTTACTTATTTCACTCCCTTATTTATTAATTCTAATTAATTAATTATATTTATTCTAAATATTGCTAATAGATCAGAGAAATACTTGAGTGTTCTATACATATCCTTTATTTAATTCGATCGAAGATTTTAAAAAAAATTCCTTAAAAGAGGATAATGAAAATTTTCAGCATGAACTCATCATCATCATCATCAGAAAAAAAAAACTTATTTAGAGAATATTACCACAATAAAAATTTAATGAAGTAACTTTGAACAAAATGCAAATAAAAGTGAAAAATATTTATTACTGTACATAGTTTTAATATACAATAACATAATATCACATTTAAAACGTTTTATATTTACTTACAAGACTGACTAAGGAACTATAACAAATTGTATAGAACAGAATTTCGACTGAAGAGGAAATTCAGCCAAGAGTTGGGCGAGTGGCTCAGATAGTCCATGGATATTTTCAAGAGGGCGATCTTCACGGGCTCCAGGTCCCTCTTCATTCGGGCGACATTCTCGACATTGGCGTAGGACTCGTCGATGGTGAGGAGGAACTCTGCGTGGTTGGCGAAGAATGCCACCAGGTCCCTCTTCAGCTCGTGGACCATGTCTCCGGAATATTCCTCCATGCGCTCCACTGCTTCCAGGATGAGGGGCATGTGGTCGCCCGTCTTGCGGAGGATCATGGGAAGGTGCTTTTCGAAGATCTTCCCAAAATTTTCTCTCGTCTGGTTGTAGAACTGGAACTTGGCCTCATCCAGCTGCTCTTGAGGAATCTGGCTCCTGTAGTGTGGATTTATTGTTAGCACCGCAAATGGTCCATAGATGGACTTGGCCGTCCAGAAGATGTCCTTCATCTGGCTTGAAGTTTCGTCGTCGTCCACCATGTCGTAAACGATGGGCAAGATGTAATCTCTTAAGAATGGGTCGTCTCGAGCCATGGCACTCGTCGCCATCTTGAAAACCGTTTTTGCCACGGGCTTGACGAAGGGATCGATGATGTCGAAAACGGATCTCGGTAAGAATCGCTTCGAAAATCGGGTGGAGGGAAGATTCAGGTCGATTGAAGACTGGATGGTGGTTTCAGTTTTATCGCACTGGAACTCAGAAGGATCAGTGCACTTGGCTGTTGTCTCGTCAAAAGCATGTCCGTCGGAGCAAGTTAGATACAGTTTCACAGACTCGAAGCGAACAGAATAATTCTGTAAAATGGAAAGTTGTTAAGATACAGACATCTAAAAGCCTGTTTTAAATGAGCTTATGCGTATGCAATAACACAAACAAATATATTTTTAATATTGAAAAAAACTTACTGTATCAGATGTTAAAACTGATGCCTGTACCATTTTTTTAGATGGAAAAATAGATTACTTTAATTAATGGATTAATTTTTAATGGTTTACGTTTGTAACTGAATCAGAAGATTCAGAGTTTCTGACTCAATCATTCTTATATTTTTTTTGAATAAATTATTTATAAAAATTGATTTTATTTAGGAAGTGTAAATAAATGATATCATTAAGATTTTAAGAGTACTAATAAATTGAGATCCTGGAATTATTTTGTTAAAATACATAAGAATTTTCTTTACTTTATTTTTAAAAAAAAAATGTTTCAACATTATGAAAAGTAGTTTAAAATTTATAAACTATTTTAACGTAAAATTACTTTGAACAAGAGGGATTAAAGTAAAAAAATTACTGTATCAGATGACTAAAATAATTTATTCATTTTTTTCAATAAATTATTTGTAAAAATTGATTTTATTTAGAATGTGTAAATAATTGGTATCCTTGCGATTTTTAAAAGTACTCATAAATTGTGATACTGGAAATATTTTGTTAAAATACATAACGTTTCATTACTTTTTTAAAAAAAATTGTTTTAACATTATGAAAAGAATTTTTCATATTTTATAAAACTATATTAAGGTAAAATTATTTTGAACATAAAGGATTAAAGGAAAAAATTACTGTACCTGACATCCAGAGAATACATTAGCATGATAACAGATGTTCTCATCAAACTGGCAGGTGAGGCCATTTGCAGCCGAGACCAAATACAAAAGTGCACTTGCGAAGAACAGGGAACGCATGCTGTAGCCTAAACTATATTAATTAAAATATTAGCAAATTAGCAATAATTAGCAAAAAAATATGCACATGCACACTGAATTTACACTTGTTTATTTGCAACTATTAGGGGAATCATTAATTTAAAATAATAAAATATTAATAATAGCTAAAAATATTTATCAAATTGAAAAATGAAATGAAATAATTAATAATAATAGATTTTATCAATTAAAGGTTTAGGTTATCAAGGACAGTACTTTTTTTCAGTACTTAATTTAATTAAAATGAGTAAATTAAATGAACTATATATCCTTCGTTTTTAAAAATAAAGGAATGTAAAACTAGTTACATTCGAAATCAGTAAATTATTGTGAATAGTATTTCTCCAAATATTCATAGCATTTTACTATAAAGCATAAAAATGCAATTAAATACATTTGATCAAATGAAAATTGTATAACAATTTAAATTTCATACCCATATATACATAAGAGCACTTGCAAAGAACAGGGAATACATAACAACAATATTTTGGAAAATTATAATTAATCTAAAATATTTTTCAATGTTGATTTACATCTATAGCAACAATTTATATGCAACTGCTTAAGAAATTATTAATGTTACGACAAAATGCTAACTAAGTCAAAATTGTTGATTTTTAAAAATTTTATCACTTTAGACATTGTTTTAATTTAAAGTTTTAAAAGTTTATTACTTATTCCAAGATTTAAATAATTATCTTCCAATTTATATTGTCTAATCGCACAAAAAATAGGTACTGTAAAATTATAAGTAAGTAAAATCACATAAATTACGATAAAACAATTGACATTAAATAAAAAAAATAAAATAAACAAATTTAATAAACTTTTTTGTTAAAATTTGGCCGAGACCAAATACAAAAGAGCACTTGCGAAGAACAGAGAATGCATGTTGTAGCCTAAACTGTAACATTATTTGGGTAAATTATAATTATTCTAAAATATTTTTCAATGTTCATTTACATCTATAGCTACAATTTATGTGCAACTGTTACGACAAACTGCTAACATATCAAAAAACAAAAGCACATAAATAAATCAAAATTGTTATAATCCAAGTTTTAAATGATTTCCTTCCAATTTATATTATCTAATCACACAAAAATAGGTACTGTAAAATTATACACAAGTAAAAATCCAATAAATTAGGATTACACAGTTCACATTGAATAAAATAAAATTAATATTTTTAACTAAATTATCCTTTCTTAAATAAATTAACTTTAAATTAATTTAATAATTTAAGATACTTCTTTAAATATAACAAAAACCTGCCATGGAGTATTGTTAAAAAGAAGTTTTCATGGTAAAACAAACAAATTTTGAAATAAAAACATATTATCGATGATATATAAGTAAATTGTCATTAATCGTTTTGACTACTACAGTTTTTTGTGAAATTTGCATAGAAATTCACAGTGAATTATCTCCTTAAAATACACTTGAATAAGCTGGATCAATTAAATACAATACTATAAAGTATGAAATAAATATTAAGACAGGAGAATTGAAAATCTATCTATAGAAAATTATTAGGAAATTTAATTTTTATTTCTTTTCTTGTTTGTGAAATTAAAAAGATAGGTATTTATATCTTGCTTTTATTATTAAATTTTTTCCATTTAAATTTTCAAAGGGAGGAAAAATTAAAGTACAAGATAAGTTGTATCAATACTTAGAAGAATTCGAGAAGTTGCAATGTTAAAAAACTATCACGGAAGTATAACGGTTCCGAAAAGTAAGTCAGAATCTGAACTTGAAACAGATACTGTATGTACTAAATATTTTAAATTACAGATACCGTATGTACTAATTATTTATACCTATTGCGATTGTATACCGCATAAAGGAGTATTTCTGGATTGGCTAGATTTTTTGTTAATTTAAATAAGTTTATTACATATTTCTAGTTTTTAATGATTTTCTTCCAATTTATATTTTCTAATCACACAAAAAATAGGTACTTTAAAATTATAATCAAGTACAATCCCATAAAATAGGATAAAGCAGTTCATAAGTAACTAAAATAGAATAAATAATATTTCTTAACATTTATTAAATAAAGTAATCCTTCATAAATTTTAAAAGATATTTCCTCTTTAAATATAACGAAAAACCTGGCGTAGAGTATAAGTTTTAATGGCAAAAGAATAAAAAAATTTTGAAATAAAAAAATATAATGTAAGTAATATAATTTTCACTACTGCAATTTAGTGTGAACATTATTGTTTAAAATTTGCATAGAAATTATCACCTAAAAATACACATGACCGATTATATACAATAGTATAAAGTCTGGAATAAATATAAAGACAGGAGAATTGAAATTCCGTAGAAAGAAAATTATTAGGAAAGTTGCTTTTTATTTAATTTCTTCTTTGAGAAATTAAAAAGATAGATAATTATTTCATGCTTTTTATAATAAAATTTTTAACTTAAAACTTTCAAGAAAAATTAAGAATAATACTACAAAAATTGTATCGGTACTTACAAGAATTCGAGAAGTTGCAGAACAGTTGAAGAGATTGAACAGTTTGGAAAAGTAAGTCACAAGCTGAACTTGAAGCTATATGCTAAATAATTTAAATTTTTTAGTATTAATATCTATTGCAGTTCGATATCGCATAAAGGAATATTTCAGGATTGGCTATTCTAAAATGTTATCTTTTCACCCAATTGGTCAGAAAGATGTGTCTAACGCGATTGGTTAAAATCCCCCCTGCTTTTGTTGAAAGGCGGTGTTGGATAGGAAATTTGACTCAATAGCAGGAAATGATTTATAGTTCTCAGAATAGCTGTTCTTATCTTACTGGCATTAGTTCTGAATAATTCAAGATTTATGATATAATAGACAGTCATAAATCTTGTATGTCACTTTCTAAAGAATTATACCAGACTTTAATTTAATAAAATGTCTTCAACCACAGAGAATGTGGGCTACAATAAATACTAAGGCACATTTTAACATAGTCATAAACCAAAAAGCAAATATGTATAAATTGGCCATTTATTGTTATTACTATTATTATTAAGTAATCACCATTTAAAAATGATTGAAATGCAAAAACCTATATAGTGTTATTAAGGTTGCTTTTGCAGTTTCTTACATATTTACATAATAAGTAAAATATTCAATTAATTATAATTAAAGTAGATATGGGTATACACCAAAAAAAGTCATAACATTAATTTCGTAATAACTTGAAAGAATCTTAGAAAAAAGAAGAAGTCTTTGTAGAAAAAATATTTTTATTTACACGTCTTTTATTAATTATTATTATATTATTTTTGTCATGTCATGTAACAAAATTCAAATATTAATCAACTGTTTTTAAATTGTATAATGCATTCGTTTTCTAATCAAATACACGTGATCATCTTTTTATTTCGCATTTATACACATTGAAAATATTGCACAATCACTACAAATTAACGCCCTTACAACCTAAAGAAAGTTTCAATGCTTTCGTACAAATTATTCATGTTAATAATTCAATCATTTCAAAACTTTTTTTATAATTTGCACGTGTCTTTTGAAGAAAAGGTGCTGTAGTAATAAGCGACGCAATACTATGTAACATTAATTATTATGAATAAAGAAATCCTATTTACTTAAAATGTAAAATAGCCAGCTAAATAAAATTAAAATATACAGAAGTACACACCAAAAAAACATAACATTAATCTTATAATGCCTTTAAAATTGGCGATATATATATAGAGAGAGAAAACTTTTTTTTTTTTTTTTTTTTTTTGGCGTGTATTTTTACGCATTATTATTGTTAGTGTATATCACGTAAGAAAACTAAAATCTTTAATTATTTTACATTGCAGAATGCACTCTATTTTTTTAATTAATTACTCGTAATCTATTTATTTTGCATTTATAAACAATGAAAATATTTGATAATCATTGCACTTAAAACCTGAACAATGTTTTCAGTGCTTTTCTAGAAATGATTTATGTTTAATATTTCAATCCTTTTTAAACGTTTTTGTGATTTGCACGTGTCTTTTAAAAAGCGAATGCTGTAGAATTAAGCGACTCAATAAGAAGAAAAATTGGTTATTATAAATACACATGTTTATGTAAAATGTAAAATTATCAGCCAATTTTAATTAAAGTCTATACTAAACACTAAAAAAGTTGTAACATTAATTTCGTAATAACATAAAAGTCGGCGATGTATAAATAAAAATCATATTATTATTTTTAGTGTCATGTCATGTAAAAAAATTGGAATCTTAATCCACTATCATTATAAACTAGTGAGTTTCTTAAAACCGGAACAGGTTCTTTCCAGTTCAATTTTTCACTTTACAGTTATCAGAAATTATTTTGCGGACTTTTTTGATGTTTTCGTCTGTAACAGCCTCTTTGGGGCGTCCACTGTGTGCATCGTCCTCGGTGCTCATTTCGCCTCGTTTAAATTTAGCAAACCACTTCTCTACGGTTGATTTTCCTGGTGAAAAGTCCGAATAATGTTGCTTATTAACACAATGCTTTATTAACACATGAAATTCCTTTTTATCCATTTTTTCAAACTAACAAAAATTGCTTCACTAAAAATGCTATAACTCACATACTAATAGTGCAACAGCTGTCAAATTTATACAAAAAAATAATTTATACAACAGCTGTTAAATTTATGTCTTTTGAAGGTTAGGGCCAACTAAGACTTGTATGGATTTACTACTGGTAGCGCCATCTATGTGTTAGCCTATGAACCTTTCAGCCCACCTGTTATTTTAGACTGCAAAATGCATTCCATTTTTTTAAAAAAATTACTCGTTATCTTCTTTTTATTTTGCATTTATCAACCATGGAAATATTTGATAATTATTGTACTTAAAACCGAAACAAGGTTTTCAGAGCTTTTCTAAAAGTTATTAATATTAATATTTCAACCATTTTGAACTTTTTATGATTTACATGTGTCTTTCAAAAAACGGGTGCCGTCAAATGAGAGAAAAATGAGGAAAATTTGTTATTATATTCACAAGTCATGCATGCGTAAAATGTAAAATAATTAGCCAATAATTATATATGAGTACACACAAAAAAAGTCATAGCATTAATTGTGTGATAACTTTAAAGTATGCCATGTATATATAGAAAACATATATTTATTTGCACGTGTTTTTATGAATTATATTTTTTGTGTCATATCATATAAGAAAACTGAAATCTTAATCAACTATTTTATAGTGTAGGATGCATTCGTTTTTTGTTAATTAGTCCTGATCTTCATTTCATTTTGCATTTATAAACAATTAAAATATGGCTGCGCAGAAGATCTACCTCCCCTTGGTGCACCTGGTAACACTTTTTAGTGGCTAAAAGATCTGCAACTTGGCATTATTGTTAGATTCATGTACTCTGTTTCAGCATGTTTTGTTGTATTATTTTGTTGTTGTTGTTGTTGTATGGTTTTTCGTTGTTCTTTTTTTGCTGTAACTGTTCATAATCTGCCATTGGAAATAATAATAATAAAAAAAACAATTAAAATATTTGATAATTATTATAAATTATTGCATTACTTAAAACCGGAACAATGTTTTCGGAGCTTTTTTCAAATCATTCATGTTAATATTTCAATGATATTTAAACGTATGATTTGCACACTTCTTGAAAATTAGTTACTGTAGTTATAGCCTACTCAATAATGAGGAAAATTAATTATTATAAAGCGTCATAAAATGCAAAATAACCAGCTAATTATAGTAATATACAGTAGTATACACCAAAAAAGTCATTAAAGTCGGCGATGTATATATAGAAAACATTTTATATGCTTTTTTTCATGTTTTTATGAATTGTTAACGTTTACTGTTATGTCATGTAATGAAATGGTATACTTTACACTGTACAAGACACTTTTATTTTTGTTATTTGCTTTTTATATTATCTTTTATGTTGTATTTATCCGCAATCAAAATAGTGCAAATTTTTTTATAAATTAATTTGTTACTTTCAACCGAAACGATGTCGCAGACAAAATGTTACAACTCATACAATTTCATAAAATTCAATTCAATAAGTTTATAATCTCTTCAATATCAATTTACGAGGAGGTATAATTAGAGAACTAACACGGCTTTTTATATTTTGAAACAATGAGTAGATTCACAAATTAATATCTTTCTTTTTTCAAAATAAAGGAAATAATTTTCATGATATTTTTTTCAATAGATTTAATCTATATATTAAATGCTTTAGTTGAACAGTCAAACTTTTCAACATAAAAATTGTCATCCCAGATCTAGTTAATTTTTCTTTATTAATAATCGATAAGTAATGATAAACATACAAATATATCATTTATTTACTGAAAAAACAACATATGTATTTCCTAAATTATGTATAATCTCATTCAAAAATATTCTCAATTCATGAATACGTACAGTTAAACTAAATAGCAAGACTATTTACAATAAAATTGGTTGTGCATATTTTAGATATTCCCCTCCGTCTGTTGTTTTTCTTAGTCTGCGTTTTACTATTGTTGTAACATATGGCTTTATTGGAAACCAATCCATTACAATAAGGATCACTCACAAAGAAGGAACAAGCCAGAACAAAGCAAACATACAGCAAGACAGCAATCGATTATAAATTGGTCTCATACACAGCAAAAAGTCAAAAGGCGAGAGAATAAATAAAGGGGGTAGACACTTTATTTTAGTCCTTCAGGCCTCCCAATATAAAAGACGTTTACTAAACGTGACCTTTTTACCTTACCTTTCAGAAGTTGCCCATAAAAAAAGAACGAAATCTGAAATCACACTACAGCAATAATTCAATGGAGTGTTAGTATTAGAATCCTTCGTAGAAGCCTTTAATTAAACGAAATATTACGGCAGGGATGGGCAAGCTACAGCCCGCGAGCCAACTCCGGCCAGCCGGAAGGTTTGCGGATAGAATTTCAATTTGCCGGGCCGAGGCAAATTAAAAGAAATATATATTTATATATTATATATCCATCTACTTTTCTACTTCGATTAAATATTTTTTTTCAAAGGACTGATGATCTTTTTATTTTCGCTATTTTTGTTCTACAAAACATAAATCGACAGAAATAGAAAGCACAGACAGCTTTCAATCGGTAAAGTGTTAAAAGCGGAAGTTCTTTGTTAGTTATAGCTGTAGATTGGCGCCAACAAGCGTTCTCTCTTTCTCAGGGAGCAGATATATGGGAATCCAATATAGGTGAATTAGACCTCACATGAGGCAAACTGCGCATTTTAAGCACATTAAGTTTGCTTCATCTTATATATGTGAATAAGTTTTTTCAACTATGAACCTCATAAGGAATTATTTCAGAAGTAGAGTGACAGATGAGCCTTTAGCCTCGTTCCTTAGAATCAGTCCATCTCACTTCGAACCTTACTATAAGGAACTTTTAGAAATGAAATCGCAATTACATTCATCTCATTAACATATTTAAATTGTAATATTTGTATATTGCTTTCAAAGTTTTAGAAAAGTTTATCTTGGCTCGCCAAACTTCTTTTTTTTTTCAACTTTTGGCCCGCGACCGAAAAAGTTTGCCCATCCCTGTATTACGGGGTTGGACGGAGAATGCAATTAAGAATAGAGACACAATAATGTGAAATAAATTTTATCTAAACTAATAATTGCATTATATATTTTCCTTAGAGTATCTGAATTATTTGCGTTTTACTTAAGTATATCACAAATAGCCTGTTAGCGGGCGATGAATGGAAGACATTGCTTTCCAATTGGGCTTTTAATGGCAGTTGTATCGCATGTTTGAAAAACATAATTTATGTATCGTGCGTTAGTAAATTGATTCACTGGCAGTCTGAATGTCAATGTGAGATGTCAATGCACGTGTCTTAACATGTTTAAACCTCAATTCAATTGTACGTTTTAGGTGAAAGTAGGCCAATATCGGGCTTTTTTTTTGCTTTGCCTGTTGAGGTTTATGTATGTAGTCTTTGCTTCTCGTCTTGGTGTGAACGAGACTGATGAGCTAATACTCGAACTGTTTGCTGATTCCATCGCGCATACACAGCAGGACTGCGTTCTAGAGAAATTCTGCTGTTACTCATAATTGTCATAATATCAAAGTACCGAAGAGGGTTTAGATCAAGTTTTTAATAACAATCTCGTTTCTTTTATAACATTTTATTCGTTTATTATCCCAAAATCTAGTTCGGATCCGGTATCAATTAATTCGGATAATTTGTTTCTATTGTATGTGTTTAAAAAATTATTGAATATAAAATTGTTCGTTATTTCAATTGATTATATTTAGTAATTTATTGCTTACCATAAGAACGATTATTTGAACTCTGATGAATGCCGATTTCATTTATTCTATAATATAATTTATATTGAATGCTACATGTTATCATTACTAGGAATAAAGATGTTCTCTTTCAAGGTCACGAACCTCCTTATCAATCCATAAAGAGTTCCAAGAACTCTTGCGGGGAAATGTCATGTTCTTGGGGATCTTGTAATGTGAACCATAACGATTGTCATGAACACCAAAGGAAAAATGGGCATAAGAATAGAGGACAACCGATACTGCACCCTATACTGCAGCAAACAATAAAATAAAAAAGAATGGTTGTCAAGTTCCTCTTCCTTTCTTCACATTTCCCATATTTGGAAAATTTATTCATAGTAAAAGGTCTTTTGAGCACTTTGTGGTTTTGTGAATGTATCTGTTCCTCTACTCATTACCGATGGTAGTTTTACAGTACATTTCGGGTCGTAGAACATTCCCTTCTCATTGTATAGTCTCCCCATTTTTCTGGGAATTATTGTTTACACTGCTCTCTCACGTCCTCCCCCCCATATTATCTATTGGTTTTTTACTTCGGTTCTTTATAATCTTATAATTTATATATTTTTATTACCGGGGCCTGAATGGCCGAGTGGCTAGCGCTCTGTACCACAAGTTTCGGGTTCGAGACCCGGCGGTGCAATGGATGTTTGTAGTGCTTCGGAATACACTTTAAACCGTAGGTCCGAGTCTAACAGGATCGTAGAGCGTTGCAGGGTCACTGTTACTCCGCGTCCGTGGCTTGCCTTCAAGTGACACCCGCCCCCAGGGTAATGCAAAGTGAGTAACGTCTGTGCATCGCTTGCCTTAAGTCATCCAAGACAAGTGTCTAAGTGTTTGCCAGCTGCATTAGAAAAAATATAATATATATATATTTTTATTATCCCTCCTCCATTTACATAATATTTTTGTTTGCTGTTTCTCACATCCTACTTTTAATTTGACTTTGAGTAGATGTACGGGCACTCGACCTTCATTCTATCTAAGTAAGAAATATTTGTACTTAAGGCAATATTTGACGTCATTATGAGACAAATTTGCCCATTGTAAAAAAGGCAACCCTTTTTATTTTTATGCTTTAGAAATATTTTTATTACAGACAATTGTCAATTTTAATAAAATTCATTGACAATTTCATTGTTAATTTTAATAAAATTCATTGTCAATTTTAATAAAAGCGTAATTTTTAATACTAAAAACATAATTTAATATTTTGCCGTTAATTTGCATAGAAATGTTTCATTTACAAAATATAAATAATAAACGCATTTTGTATGTACAATAGAAAAGAATAAATTAATACTAAAGCATGATGTATTATGTATTTAATTTGTATAGAAATATTTGATTTACAAAATATAAATAATGAACGCATTTTTTAACATACAAAGAAAAATGCATTAAACTACATTAACATTAAAAAATACATTAATACTAAAAACATGATGCAATGTTCTGTCTTTAATTTATATAGAAAGGTTTCATTTATAAAATATAAATAATAAACGCTTTAAAAAAGGCATTTTTTTAATCTCAACTTATTGTAGAAAGGAAAAAAATAAATAAATGCATTTTAAAATTAATTAATTCCCGTAAAGGGTCACTGATTAATGTGTTTCTATAAAGTGTTTTTATTTAGCAAAATTATTTAATGAAATTTGAATCACAGGTAGATATTTTAAAATAGTGTTAATACTCTCAGAAATTAAAAAATATTAACTTAAATTTCTTGATAAAATTTTAAATATATAATTGAAATTCAACAAAACTTAATTATCAATTTTCTAATTGATGGATTATTCTATATGTAATCTTTTTTTTTTTTGTCCTGAATTATCCATTCAGCCTGAGGGCAAGATAAAACGTTTACAATTTCACGTGCACAAAAATTCACTAGTGTTATATAAAAAAAATATTTCACTGGGTTGCTCGGTGAAGGCTATAACTTAATAACTTGCGACTCTTTCTTTGAGACACGCTTTTTCCCTTTACAAACGGAGGCAAATCATTACCAACATGTTTCTAAAATGGGGCCTGAATGGCCGAGTGGCTAGCGCTCGGTACCACAGGTTTCGGGTTCGAGTCCCAGTGGTTCGGAATCCTCTTTAAGCCGTAGGTCCCGGTGTGATAGGACCGTAGAGCGTTGCTAGGGCATTGTTACTCCGCGTCCGTGGCTTATCTTCAAGTGACACGCCCCCCCCCGGGTCATGCACAGTGAGTAACGTCTGTGCAGCGCTTGCCTTAAGGCATCCAAGACCACGCTGTCTAAGTGTTTGCCAGCTGCATTAGAAAAGAAAAAAAAATGTTTCTAAAATAACGACACATAACGAAGGGGAAGCTATCACAACCATGTGTGAAAATAATAACTTCACAAGGGTAGAGCTACATAATTTAAATTTGCATCTGAGTAAACACGTTATAAATCATTTACAGCCTTTTGTCAGTTTAAGAACATTCTAGAATACTCCGGGGTTAAATAGATTACAATGAAATTCAGGAATTACCGGAATGTGAACATAATATTTAACTAGCAGAAATTAAAAAAAATACTTTTTGTAATTTTTTCATCCCATTTTAAACTGTTAGATGGGTCTGATAGCTGAGTGACTAGCTGTTTGGAACTTGGTGTCATAGGTCGCGGCCTCAAGACTGGAGATGCCATGGATGCTTGTAGTGCTCTGGAATCCAACTTAAGCCGTAGGTCCTGGTCTAATGGGACTGTAGAATATTGGGGGTAGGGCTGCCAACCCTACCCTGTAAAAAGAAAAAGTCTCATGTTTCAGAACCTGCCAGAAGTCCCTGGTCCACCATAAAGGGGGCATGAGCCATTGAAGAAGATTGGTTTGTGCACACGAGGGCTTGCACTTCTTGTGTACAGGAGAGCTAAACAGACCGGGACCTGTAGTTTAAAGTGGATTCTTAACACTGACAAACATCCATGCCACCGTCAGGATTCGAACCTGATGCCGCTGATGTCAAAGGCTAGAGCGCTAGTCACTAGCCATTTGGCCACCGCTCCACTGAAGAAGAGGATTATTAGCAAACTTTTAGAATCTGATAGCCAAGTGACTAGCGATCTGGCGTTCGGTGGCACAGGTTTCGTGTTGGAGTCCCTGTGGTGCCTTAGATGTTTTTAGTGGTTTCAAATTCACTTTAAACTGTAGATATTTGTCTAATATGACTGTAAAGCGTTGGGCATAGGGCCGACAAAACTACTCCGTAAAAAAAAAAAAAAATCTCCTGTCTCGAAATCTGCCAGTAGGCATACGGCTTTCGCCCAACATGAGCTGTTAAGCTAAAAAATAAGAAGTTGAACTTTTAATGTATTGCCCTTATGTCAAGAATTCAAGTCCAGATATTAGTTTCGGTCGTTTAATCATTATAGTTAATTATCGAAATCAGTTTGGAAAAAAAAAAGCTTTTCAGTTAACATTTAATCTTTGTTATTTTAATTCATTAAAAAGTTTTAATTTATATTGATTACTTTTATTTAATTTAAAATATTTCAATTCATTTTTATTACATTAAAATAAAAAGTTTTTTTTTTTTTTTTTAATTTTATGCACTTACCTTTTACTTTTGTCTTTGTCGAATGGTTACTTTTTTTTTTTCAACACTTACATTTATTTTTTACTGCACCTGCTGTAAATCAAAAATAGTAACGTAATATTAAAAATTAGCTTAAAATTTTATGAATATTACTTATTTTTGTAAGCCCCGTGTTATACTTTCGGCGGTGAAAGAGCTGATTATACGTATCTAAAGGAACTATGCAGTAAGTCAGAGTAATGTCCCCTGTGCGATAAATAATGAATGGATGGAATTTCATTGAAATGAAAATAAAAATGATAAATGAAAATAAAAATAGTACAGTAATCTTTCTTCAATCTGTCATCTATGAGACCGGGCACATTTCCGATAACAGAGAGATCTGGGACACACAGGTCTATGGAACTGGAGCATTTCCGATGATAGAGAGGTCTGGGACCACACAGGTTTATGGAACTGGACATATTTCCGATGACAGAGAGGTCTAGGACCACACAGGTGCATTGTACCACCTCTGAACTTGAAGAAAAACGAAGGCAAAAATTCTAGATATGAATACACTTTTCATACTTAGCAATAGTAGCAAGTAAATTAATAATAAGCAAGTTAAAGGGACGAGGACTGTACTGAAGAACTAGCACAGGTTGCAAAAGATTCAAGTTTTAACAAGAAAGCTGAACTCACCAATAAGTCACAGGTTGCAATTATGTCGGACTGGTGGGGATGTTGAATTAGAGAAAATCTACTGCAGTTACATTAATAAAGGCAATTTATACCAAACGTCAAAGATTCTGATAAAGAAAAAAAATTCGAATCATTCTGATTGTTGAACTCTTAATATGTGTATGTTAAATATAGTACTAGCTCATTTCTTCTTAAACAGATTCCAAGGTCCACTTTTGGTTAGCAAAAAAATCGTTAAAAATTCAAAGATTTTTAATTGCTAATTCTTTTGTTAAAAATTGCTTATTTTTTAATTCCTTTATGGTTATTTTTTCAGACCATAAAAATTATTAGCAAAGCTTTGTTTTTAGGCGGGAAAAAAACTTGTTTTTCACAGAGTTAAATTGAAATGCAAATGCCAAATAGAGATATATTATATATATTTCTATTTGTATATATGTATATATTTTGATTTTTATTGCAAGAATGTAGAATTTATTGAGTCCAAAATACTGATTGGAAAAGATAGTTAACGCATGCAATGGTTTTTCACTTTACAAAGTAAAAATATCTATTACAACATTTATTTTTGTCGAATGTATTGCAGAATCAAAATACACATGCACTCTGACTTAAAAATATAAAATAACTTTTTGTTTTTAATTTGTTGCAGTTGTTATTATTAACCTATAAAACGCCACACATTATTAATATGCAACTCTATTTTGAAAGATATATACAGAGTAATGTTATGTAATCATCATCAATGGCGCAACAGCCCGATGGTGGGCAAGGCTGTCTGCCTACTGGCAGATTTCGAGACGTTTTCATTTAACGGGGTAGGGTTGTCAGTCCTAGCCCAATGCTCTACAGTCTTATTAGAAAGAGACCTGCGGTTTAAAATGGATACCGAACCACTACAAACATCCATGGAACCACCGGTAGTCGAACCCAAAGCCTGTGGCACCGAGCGCCAGTCACTTGGCCAAACAGATCCCATGTTATGTAATATGTTCTTATATATTTTTATTGGGCTCGCAATTTTCAAGTTGTCATTTAAAAAAATATTTTTGCAAGTTAATAGTTGCCGACAATTTAATTTTTAAGTTACATTTTGAACTGAAATGAAATTTTTTACTCTTGTAAATCTATTCTAGTCTTAAAAAGTGCACCAAGATTATTATGCAGACTCACCAGCAACTGTGTATTAATCTTGCCTCAGATATGCCATCTCTGAAGGCTGGAATTTCAATGCAGACTGAAACACATAGCGGTTTAAAGAAACCACGGTGCTTGTAAAAATATCCTGTCTTTGTACCCTCAAGTCAATCTGGAATATAATCATTCGTAAAACAACTTTCATTTACAGTGTTTGGTTTTCTATATTTTTTTTCGAAGATTCATCGCCCCTCCAGGGAAAAATAGCTTTGTCAAAAGTCCGAAGAAGTCAGAAAAGGGCAGAAGGCACTTCACAGAAAAAGGGGGTTTGCACTATTATCAAGCAGGGAACATGCTCTAAGTTAATGGCATTGCTTTTTAAGGTCCTATTTTAGTAAGTCAATATTTTGAAAAAAGATTTTTTCTTTTTTAAATTTATTCTGGCCTTAAAAATTCCACCAAGATGCAGGCTCCTCAGCAACTGTGTATGAATGTTGCCTCAGATTGCTATCGCTGAATGCTGGAATTTCAATGCAAACTGAACCACATAGCGGTTTAAAGAAAACCGCGGTTTTTGTAAAAGAACTTTTTGTCTTTTCACCCTTCAAGCTAATTTGGAATTTTATCACTCATAACCAACTTTCAATGACAGTGTTTGATTTTCTAAACTCTTTTTGAAGTACCATCTTCCAGGGAAAAGTAACATTGTCCAAAGTTCGAAGGAGTCAGAAAAGGGCAGAAGGCACTTCACAGAAAAGGGGGGCTTTACTCTATTATGAAGCAGGGCACATGCACAAAAGGAAATACATTGCTTTTTTAAGGTCACCTCTCAAGTGAATAGAAAGAAACCCTATTGTTGAATCTTGCAAAAGGGACCCACCTTTCTCCTATTCTTTTGCTTTAAGAAAAAAAACTTACTTTTTTTAATTATTATTTTTTTAAATTTTATTCATTTTTTAATTTTTTTTTATTTCCCGAATTTTCTAAGACAGACTTTCTAACGTTTAACAGCCAAATGCAGAAAACCCAGTATCAGAATTCCTACCAACAAATCAAGATGCATTTATCTTTAGAAAAAAGAAAATTTTAGTAGCTGCAAGTATGGGAAGCCCCACGTTTGGGCGGCATAGTATGGTAGATGTGTCGCTGTTTGTGCAGCTCAAACTGGGTATGATCAAAATGAGCCCCAAGTCCAATAACACATTTAATTTGACGCGCACTAGTACCACAATAAGACTTTTTAACACACAGCATGTATATTTAAAGAACGTTCAATTAGATATTTAGCGGAAGGATTCCATTTTTAGCTCTCGGGATGACAGATGGTAATTCAGCGCCAGTTGCGCCATGTGTCCTCTAACGTGAAAGTCTGATTCCCTACTGGCGATTTCTTATGTACGCCGCAAGGGACGCTCTTGCAGTGCTTAGGAGGAAACATGGTTGCATAGGTGGAACCACTGTTACAAAATTGAAATTAAATAATGTAATTTGTTTCTACATCTAGCTATTTTTTTAAAGAAACATTTGCAAACTCCTTGTAAGCATTAATGTGATATTAATTATATACTTCATTCATTTGTGTCGAACAAAAATCGCAAACTGTTTGTAGAATTTTGAATTGTAACATGCATGTAAATAAATGAAATCCACTGCATGTTTGTGAGTAGATTAGGATTTGAAATTCCGTTTATGATTATAGTGAAAATCTAAATTGCAGTTAAAATATTTACTATTATTTCATGAAAACTTATTTTATTTGCTACTTTGTCTTAAAATCTATTTGGTTACAAGATTTTTTTGTGAGGAGTGTCAATAAATACTGAAGATTCATGGAATAAAAACACAAAATTTTAAAAATCTAGAAACTTTCTTTATTTCTCCTCTTTTAATATTTCAAATACATTTTTTAACAATAAAGTGTTTATGGATTTCGTAATAGATAGGATCAATAAACATTTTAATTATTTTATCGAGATATAATTAAAAAAAACATGTTATATTTTAAAAACTATATTTTTATATTTTATAAACCAAATTATTTTTAAAAAAAAACTTATTATTGAAATGTTTCTATTTTTAAAGCATTTCCAATGCAGAAATTTCAGTTCTATGAATAATGGTACACGGAAATTTTATTTGAATAATTGGAAAATTTAATAACATGTAAATTAGCATTTTATTAAATTTTCATAATAAAATGCAAATTTAAATTTAATAATAAATTTTATAAAATGACACTAGAGAGGTGGTATTTATTCTTACAATAAAAATTTGTTTTTCAAAATGAAGTTCCAAAGTGCATTAATAGATAGCGCTATAAACGGCAAAAAGAAAGTGAATTCGGCTGCCAGTGACATTTTGAATCGAAATGACAGCGTATTTGGCATGAGTTGCACATTAAACCAACTGTAGTGTTCAATGTGCTGGATTGTTTCGGTTTTTTGATGGAAAAAATTACTTCCAAGTCTTTCAACAGTTGTGACACTGTTAGTGGAAAGCTTATCCACCACGGCAAAGTCATACCAATTTGAATGGTAAAAATCGGTGAAACTTTTTTTTAAGTCATATCGTTTCTACCTTCTTCAAGTATCTTCGATTCGAAAGTGAACTCATTGTGACTAGTGGTTCATTTTTTACAGCATTTTGAAAGTGGGACTGTAATTATAATCCCCCTGTATATAAGACTATTGATTTTATGTACAATATATAATACATTACAAAATAATTTGATTTTTTCTATAGGTAGCATGAGTTATGTAAACAGGTCTCAAGAAATGAACGATAAAAATGGATGAAAAAAATCATTTATTTTTGTACGAATGTTGAGTTTTGTACTTAGCAATAAGTAACATGTTTTTACAGCTCATTGCAGAAAGTCTATACCAGTTTACTTAATACATACATAAAGAAAGTTGGTATAAAGAGCTGCTTTTCACCAGTCAAAACCTCTCCCATAAAGTGTGAAGTGAATGATGTCGACGGAGATAGCCACCAGGAATAAAAATATTTGCAGCCAGTCGAAAATTCTAGTACTCTTATAGTAACTGTAAAAAGAAATACATAATTTATTATAAGCAAGATAAAAATCGCTCAAAAAATTCATCCAAAATTGCAGTACCAAAAATTTTCTATAAATCTGTCTTTCCCACTTTTGCATCACTTGATATTAACGCGACATTTTTAAATCCAGGCCGAGATCTTTTCCAAATTATACCGTAATTTTTTCCCCTTATTTATGTAAAAACGTTGTTAAATATGCTCTTAATAATATTTACTTTATGCTTTGTAATGTACTGCTGTGTCCAAAAATCAAAACCAATTTTCAGTTTTAAATAGCCGGGGCTTACGGAATTTCAGTTTCTTTTTTAGGTTGCTGGCACTGTCCTTGACATCTGTGTGAAATTTGACGTCAAAATATTAATAAAACGCTTGGCTTTGTGAGATGCTAAAATTGATTCCGGCGATTTTTGAAATGAATGTCTGAATTAATTGAGCAAAGAACTTGCATTCAATTTTGTTTGCGGTAACGTATAGAATGTTGCAGAAGACATTCGGTGAGCATTCCTATATCGGAAAGAAATGTTCAGAAGTGGTATAAACAGTTCAAAGAAGGCAGAGAACGCGTGGGAGACGAAGAGCCCTTTGGTAAAAAATAACTTATTAAAATCTCTGTCTATATATAATTCATGAAAATATGAGTTAACGGATATTCCCTTTTCTTTTTTTTTAATTCGATCTTATTCTGAAATGAATTAGCAGAACATGGTACATAAATATAATCAGATATAGTGTTTTATTATTATTTAGTTATTTCAAAGCAAAAATTAAGAGCTTGATGTTTTTGATTAATTAAATGAATACATTCGTAAGGTAGTTAACAAGATTATTAGAGACCTACATTAAAAAAAAAAAAAATGTGCAGTGTTCTGCGATTATGTTTATTGACTTATTTTAAATGGGCATAAATAACGTTGGGGCTACTAACGGGTCGGCCGCCCCTGAGCTAATTGAAAGCATACATAACTAATAGCATATATAACTAATACATACATAACTAATAACATAATAACGTGCTAATTAACACGATACATTTGCTAGTAGAAGACATTTAACAGTTTATCTAATTCAATACATATATACTGCCAATAAGAACAATATGTTTAGAACTTTATTACTTCGTTGCTTTATGATTATTCAATTTATTCTATTAGCTCACACTCTCCCTGTATATACCTTGTTCAAATTTTCAATCGTTCATAAAATACTTTTTATTCATCCACTCGAGTTGAAATACATTTTTTTTAACTTGTAGTGGATGACACTTGATGTTAATGCAGTTCTTTCAAATATTAATTCAGTAATTAAATGTAATTAATTAATTTAATTTTTTTTTTAGATTTCAGTTGCATATATCTACCAATAGATGGCGCCAGATAAACTTAAAAAAATGAATGAAAATTATTTATGAAGCACTTTCTGCAATATAGAGAAAAAAAAAGTAGGAATTGACTTAAAATTTTTATTAATATTACTTGTTATTAAAAGAGATTGCTAAAAATATATTGTTACAATACTAACCTAACAGCACTCTTTGAAATTTCTTCATGGGGCAAATTCCAAGATAAGTTGTGGCCAAATGTCTGTAGGGAATCGAAGTAGGTAGGATGCTCGAGTTGGATGTAACTGATCGTATACCAGAAGAACAAATAAATTACAACTCGTGTAACTACTGGGGGTATATCCATATTTAGATCTGAAAGGTAAAAGCAATTTTAAGAAAATGAAAAATATCTACTTCTTATTAAATTATTTAATTAATGATAAATCACACTGTAAAAGTATTTTTCTTTTCAACATACAAACAATGGATTGAAAATAGGCCTTAAAAGACTTATAATAATTGGTGGCCTTTTTTTTTCCACTTACACCAGGGGTGGCCAACCCGCAGCCCGCCTTCAATATTTTTCCGGCCCGTGAGTTTTATCCCACTTTTACAAGATATATTTATTTTATAATGGGCAAAGTAGTGAAAATCAATGTATTAAAAAATACATTATGTGTGCATCATATATTCAAAAATGACGAGAAAAGGAATGTCAATTTTCTAAAAGCGTGGGGTGCTTTGTATGACATTTTTTAACTCTGCATTTCGGAATGAAATTAGTGAAAAATGATAACGATTGATATCGAGCAAGCCACGCTTTTAGAATAGTGACATTCATTTTATTCTTATGTTAACAATTATTTTCTGCTTTTTAGTTTGATTAACTCTAAAAGCGTGGGTTTTTTTTTTAGTTGTTTTAAACTATAATTTATTTTTTACTTTTTAATTTGATTAACTCTAAAAGCGTGTTTTTTAGTGTCTTTAAATTGTAATATTTAAATGAGTTCCCGGTACGGAGGACTGGAACCATAATTCTTACGATAATTTAAATGTGAGCAAAACAAAGGCTAAACGCGAATAGGTCGAGCCAGCCAGGATTCGAACAGGGAACCTCCTGGACCGTATTCAAGCTCAATATCCGTTGTGCCACTATCCCACGTAGGTTTGAATGTGCCCTTTCATTCTACATGGGTTAAATTGCTCTTCATAAGTTAAAATAAAATGACTCATCCTGTCGATCCTAATCATGATGAGATAATAAACTTATCAAAATATTTTAGTGTCGTCGGTCCTTGACAAGTCTACAACGTTTCATTTAAATCTGATACCTTAAAGTAGAGGAAAATCGAGCCCAAAGAGTCAGTTACAAACAAACATACAGGTGAAACTAATAAAAGCGTATTAAAAATCATAATTAATTCAGTCCTATTTACTAAGAAATAAATATCGAAGCAATAAATTAAACTTTTTAAAAAAACTTACTTGCAACAAAATCTTGTAAAGTAAAAATGCAGTTTTCCTAAAGTAAGTCAACGACCTCTCGCTTGCATAGAAATAAATAGCGCGTGGTTTTTCTTTCTCATAGCATTGTGGTGAAATTCATATTTTAAAATTTTGTTTTAATAATTAGAACACTTAAATTACATGATGAGGATACATAAAATTATATCTCTTACTATTTTCCTTACAATAATCAATAATAAATAATCAATAATCATTTTAATGTTTAATTCAAATGATTTTATATTACAGTAAGATTTTAATTTTTAAAAATATTTCAAGCATTATAAAGTGATACACACATGATTTATTAAAGATTAGTTATAAAATTTGGAAAATTCAGAAAAAAATCGAAATAAAACATTATCATAAAAAGAGTTTACTATAAAAAAATCATAACTAATTCAAATCCATGGTATCTATCTACTGAGAAATAAATACTGAAACAGTAAATTAAACCTTTTAAAAGGGTACTTACTTGCAACTAAACCTTCTAATTTTCCTCTGCAATTTGGCAACGACGGCTTGTTTGCACAAAATGTTCAGAAAATCACGAAATCTTTGGCAACTAACTGTCTGAGGGGTTCACAATGGATATTTGCACTGAAAGACATCTATCTAGACATCATCTAAGAGACATCTATCCTTACATGACTGGTCAACAGTGATACTGGAGGCCCCCGCCCCGCCGTTAAACGTTTTCACATGGCAGTTTAGAAAGATTCTGATTTGTCACCCCCCAATCGGTACCCCCTTCTTCCCGTTCTAAGAATTAAGATTCTATCTTCGGAAGGGGGTGTTTAAAATCTGGAAAATTCTAAATTTCCATTCCCTGTGATGGATTTGCGGTCTTTTAGTTTTATGACCCACAAAGTAGAGAACTACCTCAGTTTGCTTGCAACTAAGCCTTCTAAAATAAAAATGCAATTTGGCAACGACCGCTAGCTTGCACAAAATTTTCAGAAATGACCACGAAATCTTTGGCAATGGTCTTAGGGATTCACAATGGATATTTGCATTGAAAGACATCTATCTAGACATCATCTAAGACACATCTATCCTTACCTGACTGGTCAATAGTAATACTGGAGGGCTTCAGTTTTCTCAATATTCAATATTCAATTTTCCAGTTATTAAGAACTTTTAAATGATTAAAAAAAGTTGATACCAAAAAAATAGTGTTATTATTTTACAAAGAATAGCTTGTCATCAGCACAAATTGCTGTAAGAATTTTAGGATTCGTTAGAATATCTAGAATAAAAATTGTGATGAGAAGGGGAGGGAGATTTTACTGCCCTGAAGAGTACCGGTCGAAGTTAGTTTAAAAATTGTGGGAATTTTATTGATTTGCGAATTATTATTATTATTTTATTTGATTTGAATTTTGATATGCGAAAGAGTAAATTTAAAAATAATAGGTTTATAAATTAAATCTTTTTCCCGATCTCTATCGAAAGCTTTCGAAATATCAGGGAAACCTACACCAGTGCATTGCCTATTTTGAAAGATTTCTGGGATATATTCTGTAGTGCGAAACAATGAAGGAATAGTGCATAAGTTTTTACGGAAAACGAAATTGCTCAAGATTAAACTGTGAAGATTATACTGTTTCTCAAGACAAAAAATTGTGAATTTATTGTAAATAATAGATTCTGCAATTTTACTTAGAATAGAGAAATAGTAGAAAATAAAATTTCAGAATTGGAGGTGTCTTTCCAGGTTTCAATATACGAACCCTTCAAATGATGTTCGCTTTCGAACATTATTTGAAGTCCATTTTTTATCCACCGCCTTTTTTTATTCTTCGAAAAAAGCAACACTGAAATAAAGGTATGTAGAATCTAGATTTACGGAGTTGTCAAACAGTTCGTTATCAATTGTTTTGATTCAATTATATCACAGAAAGACACGAAAGCATGTTATTTGGTTTGGTTGATTCGCAATGGACAATTATTTGGGTGTTTGGTAAATTTGGTTGATCTGAGGCATTCGCAATGTAACACGGAATTCACAGCAGAATAAAATTCTGAGTAATCTGTTACGAATTAAATTTTTTTAAGCCCAACTAGAATAATGGCTCAGTGGTATTAGGCCATTAACGGTTTGGTTGTCGTTCTAGGGTCATCTTGTGCACACTTTGGGCTAAACAGACCGGGACCTACAGTTTAACGTGAATTCCGAACCACGCGCAAACATCCATGCCACCGCCAAGATTCGAACCTGAAGCCTGGGATACCAAAGGCCAGAGCGCTAGCCATTGACCACCAGGCCGCCTAGGCCATTGATGAGAATTAAGATTGAGGTTCACTTCGTAATTCTCATCAATGGCCTAGACTACCGGCTTTGCAGTAGACACTGTTTAAAAAAACGAGGAGGCTCGATGGGGATGGGATGTTTAGCATCTTGCTTCGTGAGTCGCACTACCTGTTGAGAGTTTTCCGAGTTTTCTCCCTTGTGTAAGGTTTAATTATTAGTATATAACAGCGAGAGGCCGCGGTGATAACTGGTAACTGTGACCAGCAACTGGGATTTTAATTGTGTGGTCCAGTGTGGTAAGTACATGCGGTCAGAGCCAGAGACCACAAGGAGAACGCTAGGAGCGTCCGATCGAAACAGACGGTCAGGGATCGGTTCTTGGTTTTTAACTATTAATACTATTGTAGAAGAGGCACAGGGTGCCATGTGTATGTATGTACTAATATTGTAAAGAAACTAATGTAAATAGTAAGACAGATCGGTATTACATCCTGACACAACTAGTTGCTAGCATAGCAGCTAATACCTACGATACGCAAATGCTGGGTAATTCCCCTTAAAAGTACTCCCGGAAGGCAATGCCCTCATTCTTCATCGACACGTGGTCAAGCCAGGCTTCTACCTACGGGTGCTCCATCACAACAGAAGCTGCCCCCCCTTCCTTTCCTCCATGAGTAGACTACTCATGGGATGTTCGCCTGCACAGGCCACTGAGGATTAAACACAACAACCTTCTTTTAAATAAGGCTCAGTGATAATTAAGAGTGCTTTAACAACTGCGACCTTCGACTGTGATTTTTCATCCACCCACAACTTTTTTTTTTTCAAACGAAAATATTTTTCCACAGAAACACGAGTGCCGATAAGACATAAAATATATTTAAGAATCATACGAACATTATTGGTAGGAAAATGTTGGAACAATTTATCCAAAAAGCATTCCCTGTACATGCATTCATTCGCTTGAGGTAGCCGAAGTGGGAAGTCGGAGTCGAGCATTTTTTGAAGAAATCGGATTCAGGAGTCGGTTTAAAAAGCCGACTCCCGATTCTTTTTTTTATTGCTCTAAAATTCTATTAATTAACATTAGAATTGAATCCCAAGGAAGCAATTCAATTGTATCCTTCAATAACACAACCAGTAGCAAAAACAGCGACTGCTTTTGAGGCTTACAAAGTGTTGAGAGACTTTTCTTAGCAGTGAGGCTTACAAAAACGTATCTTGGAACCACCATGAAAGAAGATACAAGCTGGTCTATTATTAAAAAAAAAAATAAGATTTAATATATTACAAATTTAGCATGTTTGTGATTACACTATCCAATTTTCTTTTGCTTGTCTTACGCTATTTTTTTGAAAATTTGGTATCTGTTTATTTGCATGGGTTATTAATGACCTTGAGAATTCGTGACCTGCATATGACATTTCCTTTGTGTCTGCGAATGCGTGAAAATTTTGATTACTAAATGAACAACCCGCCTTAATCTATTGCTGGGGCCTTTGTTTCTACTATAGAATGTTTTAAGATATTCTCTTAAACCAAAACTCAGTATGATTTTCACTTTAAAAGGCAATGAAAAGTTAAATAAATACTATCACTATTCATCATCACCATCAGCGTAACAGCCCCATGGTGGGGGGCAGCGGTCAACCTACTGGCCTACCAGGAGATATTTTTCTTTTTATGGGACAGAGTTGTCAGCCACGCGTTCATCACTCTACAGTCATACTAGACCGGGATCTACGGTTTAAAGTGGGTTCCGAACCGCTACAATCATCCATGGCTCCTCCGGGACTCGAACCCGACATAAGTGGCACCGAGCACCAGATACGCGGCCATCACACCCCTACATAGTAAGCATAGTTGGGAAAATATCCTTAATGCGTTATAATACAATAAACACCATTTAAAAATGCATAAATCTTAAAGCAAGATATATATCATTGCTTTTAAAATGCATCGACTAAATCATCAGAAAGAGAAATAGTTGCGTGCAATTGAAGTGTGAGAATTAGAGGCTGAAGACAGCTGCGGCATAATTTTATGATCAATATCAGTACAAAAAGATCCAAAATACAGAACTGAACAGTACATTCAGAGACAGTAAAAAAAAAAAGAAATACATAACTAAATACAGTAAAAAATCGTATCTTGAGGAGCAATTTAGAATAGAATGATTTTCAACGGTCACTATGAATCAGTTGGCTGGAAAGATCTTTAAGTTGGAATCGATGGGGAAAAATGGAGGGTTCAGTGTATCAACCGCATTGTTCAAAATGTAATAATGTGAGTACATTGTAGCAGGGACTTGAATGGCCGTCAAGCGCTCGGTACCACAGTTTTCGGGTTCGGATCCCAATGGTGCCATGGATGTTTGTAGTGATTCGCAATCCACTTTAAGCGGTAGGTCCCGTTCTCATATAACAGTAGGAGTGTCACGGAGCCCAGTCGGACTTCTCGCCCACATCATTCCCAAACTGTAAAAGGGCAACTCAGCTCTAGGCAGAGGGATATGGTATAGTAATAGTCATATTAGACCGGGACCTACGGCTTAAAGTGGATTCCGTACAGCTACAATCCTGCATGGCACCGCCGGGACTCGAAGCCCTAAACCTTCGTCACCGAGAGCCAGAGCTCTAGTCGCTCAGCCATCAGGCCCCATTATTACTATTAATATTAAAAATTATAAATTTACTCAATATTAGCGATTACGATACTATTCGATAATTAATAATTACATGTTTATCAATGGAATGTACTTTAAAATGCAGAAAGACTCATTTAGAGCTGACGAAAAATATGCATAAAAATTCATATACTCATTTGTATTAAATAAGTTATTCTTCTAGTTTATTTACGGATTCATTTAAAAATTTAATCTTTACAAACAATGATTTCGATATTAATCAGTAATAAATAAAAACGCACTTTCCTTGCAAATGTAGAAAATTCTATACTTAGAGGTTTAAAAGTAGCACGTGTTGAAATAAATGTATTGGCGTTTAATCAGAGGAGGAAATAATTTAAAAGGTACATAAATATATATATTTTTTAAATTTCATTATTATCATACAGATATGCATCCTGTTATTATAATGCATGCATCAAATATAGAAAAGAATTCAAGCGTATGTTTAGTAACAGGCATAAAAATGGGAAATGAAATGCTGAAAGAATCTATGCATAAAAATTTGGAAATAATGGTTTCATGTCATTTTGTATGTTTAATTTGCATTAGTTATTAAGGATGAATTACTTAAGTTAACCATCATCCAATCACTTGCATTTTAACATCATTGATTAATTTCAACTATTAATAACTAATAATAATAATTCAACTTCTTAGGGCTTGAATGGCCGAATGTCTAGCGCTCGGTCTCACAAGTTTCGGGTTTAAATCCCGGCGGTGTCATGGATGTTTGTAGTGGTTCGGAATCCACATTAAACCGTAGGTCCAGGTCTAATATGACTGTAGAGTGTTAGGCATAGTGCAGGCAAACCTACCCCGTAAAAAGAAAACATTTCCTGTCTAGAAATCTGCCAGTAGGCAGAAGGCCTTTTGCCTCCAGGGGGTTTTGCGCCACTGATGATGATATAACATCATATATTCTCGCTAAAATTATATTTTTATACATTATTGTATACGCCTCATTTTGTAATAATTTTCACTTGTCTCTCTTTTCATTTGCCTTTGTAATAAATAAATTTTTGAAATTGCAGAGAGATTTTCTGGACGTTCAGTGTATAAAATAATAATGAAGTATGTGTGTGCGTGTGTGTGTATGTATGTATGTATGCAGCTTACAGACAAGTCATAATAAATACCTGCTATCGCAAATCTTGAACTTGTGCATACAACATCTCCTTCCTTCTGGTTTAATAACTTATTTGTGTTACAAAATTTTAAATACTATATATTAAATGAATAGGATTAATGTGATTTTTAAATTAAAAAATAATAATTACTAAACATAGGAAGTATTTAATATATAAATATATTTTCTCTAATTATTAATAATAAATAAATTAAATTATTATTAATATTAATTATTATTATATTTATAATAATTAATAATAGGGTCGCGACTAGCACTCTGGCGCTCGGTCCCAAAGGTTTCGGGTTTGAGTCCCGGCGGTGGCATGGATGTTTGTAGTGGTTCGGAATCTACTTTAAACCGTGGGTCCCGGTCTAATAGGATCTAGAGCGCCATCTTGAGGTTTAGACAGCTCTTCAGCCCTCGTGGTTCCTTGCTGAAATGATGCTGTATATTAACTTTAGCCATGGCTTAGCCCAGGTATGGGCAAACTCCGGCCAGCGGAAAGAATTTTAATTTGTCAGTCCGAGGTAAATTAAAAGAAATGTATCTCCTTTCTAGTTTGATTAAATATTTTTTTTCAAAGAACTGATGATCTTTTTACTCTTTCTATTTTTGTTTTACAAAACATAAATCGATGGAAATAGCAAGCACAGACAAGCTTTCAATCGGTAAAGTGTTAAAAGCGGAACTTCTTTGTTAGTTATAACTGTGGATTGACGCCAACAAGTTAGAGTTTTACAAATCATTATCGAAAGTAAGTTTTCCAAATTTAATATCTCACACCCAAAAAATCAGTGTTATGTTTGCTTCTTCTTATATATGCGAGCAAGTGTTTTCAACTACGAACACTAGAAAGTAGCGTGACAGATGAACATTTAGCCTCATTAATTAGAATCTGTACATCTCACTTCGAACCCCAATATAAGGAACTTTTAAAAATGTAATCGCCATTTCATTCCTCTCATTAACATATTTAATTTGTAATACTTGCATATTGTTTTTAAAATTTTAGAAAAATTTATCTTGCCCGCCAAACTTTTTTATTCCGATTTTTGGCCCGCGACCGAAAAAGTTTGCCCATTCCTGACCTAGCCGTCTGCGGCGGGGTCTTCTGGACCTGGTGTAGGCCTTCCTACACCAGGGGGATTAGTAACAACAACAATAATAAGCATCTGAATACTTGCATATTGAGAGAAATAATTCTGCTTATCTTATATTGCCGATATAAATCAAGCAGAATGAAGCGTCAAGTTACTGTCATATTTAATGACGAAAACGGTCGGATGCAAGATATAGCGTATTTTCTTTTTATGAAAGGCGAGACATATAATTTCCCCGTGCTTATTGTGGGTCTCATTATTCACACGCTGCAGAAAGACATAGAAAGGCAGCTGCTTGGGTGGTTTGGAGACATCTGTAGTTACAAAACAAACACATAATAGGAAAAGGGAAGAGGACGAATGGTCAATGTATTGTTGGTTGAACGGCATTGTCCTCCAACCAATGAAAAACGCATTTATCAAAGGATTTCTAGTGCTTACTGTCAAAGACATGTGAAAACTGATATCGGAAAATCACCACGGGGAAATTTAAGCATTTATATTATAATCTTTTCCAATCTACATGTTATACTTCGAAAAATTCAATAAAATTTTGCTTAATGAAACAGATTTAACAATGCATATACAAAATTCATGGTCATAAAGCAATAAAATATTTTGAAGCCCTAAATTACACTTAATTTTAAAAATTCTGACAGCTTAAATATGATTAACATGCAAAACTTACTGGGAATAGTTATAGTTTTTTCTACAGTTTTCTTCCAAATTCTCATTCAGTAAGATTTTAGGTTATATGAATGTTCTAATGCATGTTTTATTTAACATATTTGGAAAAAAATGTAACAATATTTTTTTGAGAAATGAAAATAACTTGTGTAACCTGCTGCGCAGGACAATTTAAATCTTCAAATATACATTCGTGTTCATTCACAATATACTTGCAAAACAAAAAAAGCTCAACTTAGTTCAGAAAAATGATTATTATTATTTTACAATCTACAGTAAAATCAAGAAAAAATTCTAAAAATATCTTTAACTTTGAACGAATTTATAAGTTACGAAAAATGTTTATACAATTTATACTTTCTGAAACCCTAGAGTCTAATTAGTTGCTAAAATATGAAGACATGGTTTATTGTCAAACATTCACATCACTTTTTCGTAAGAAAGAAAATACACAAAAAAGGATAATACCCTGGATAATATACTAATAATGATTTACAAAAATTCGTATAACGTTTTTAAAACTTATGGATACAACTTAGAGGGAAAAAAATTTCTCAATGACATAATAATTTACAGGAAATTTTTTTTGGCTAATTAAAAAAAAAAAAATATATATATATATATATATATGATGACCGAGTGGCTAGCGCTCTGGCAGTCGGTACCATAGGCTTCGGGTTCGAGTCCCGGCTGTGCCAGGGATGGCTGCAGTGGTTCAGAATCCACTTTAAACCATAGGTCGTTATGGAAGTAGTGTTACTCGCGTCCGCAGCATATATTCAAGATACACAAGTTCCCTGAGTAGTGCTAAATGAGCAACAGCAGTGCAGCCCTTGCTTAAGGCATAAAGATTAACTGTCTCTGTAATGCTAGATGCATTAGAACTACAACAAAATATATATATACGTGTGTGAATGTTCTTAACCATACGAAATTTTTTTTTTTTTTTTTAATAACATGTAATCTCAATAAATTTTAAGCAAAAATCGACTATAAATAAAACCACATGCAACATTTTTAACATTTTATATTTTGTTGAAAACTCTCATCTTGAAAAAAATGCATTAAAAGATTATAATTACCTGTAAATTTATAAATATAACAAAATGATGCAAAATTGTAACACATATACTTGTGATGTACATTAACTAGAAGTTTTTTTTTCATTTTATACAATTAAAATAATCACATTTATAATTTATGAGCGGATTTTAAGTTTTCGTTTTCAAGTATATAAAATCCAATATTTGAAACACTGAAATAAAATTACGTCTATTGTAAAAATATATTATATAGGTAGTATTTTTAAATTATGGGTCATCATTAATTTGTATTGTATAACATGATTACAAACAAAATTTAAATTGCTCTGCAGGACAGGTTATACAGGTTACTAATTTCCATTTTTTTGTTTTTTAAATATTGGTAAATATTTTTTCCTAATATATTTTATAAAACATGTGCACGAACATTCAAATTATTTAAAATCTTATCAAATTAAAATTTGGAAGAAAACTGCGGAAAGAGCTATAATTATTCTCCGTAGATTTTTAAGCTGTTAGACTTTTTAAAATTAACTACATTTTAGGGCTTCAAAATTTATGGTCCTGTAAAAATATCACCTAGTTTTCACTGCGGTCTAATATCTTATTATGTCTGGCATAATTAACTGACTTATCTGTTTATAAAAAAGTATGCGATATATATACAATAGCAAAGTATATAACTGTATGTCTATGTACGTTAATGATCTTTTGATCTTATAATTTATGTGTTTTGATTTATAATTTTCAGTTGTAAAAATGTCATCACTTTAAAATTTCATCTAGTTTCTGCCGCAGTCAAAAAGTGTCTTGTTATTGTAGCATAAAAAAGACTGAAATAATTATTTATAAAGAGTATGCGATATATATACTATAGCATAGTATACAATTGTATATCTATTGCAACGTTTAGGCCTATATTAGATTTATAACGGCTTCAAAAAGAATGCTGCTTTTATGTTCATGGAAACACTTTAATAGGCCCACCTTGAACATCTTTACGGCCCGTGAGATTTATCACGCTTTTATAAAATATATTTATTTTATAATGACCAAAGTAGTGAAAACCAATGTATTAAAAAAATACATTATGTGTGCATCCATATATTTAAAAATTAACTGCCGAAATGATGAGAAAAAATTAACTTTGATTTTAAAATAACATTCTTGCTAACATATGACAGACATTGCCTGTTGTATTTACTTATGAGTTTACAATTATTGAGTTCGTAGAATAATTAAATTATATACTGCGAACTCATGGTGCGCGCTCATCGATTTGCAAAAGTTAAGTGAAAGAGTGGAGAAACACATATCGCACTAGTAAAATAAATATTTTTTAATGATTTCCTTTTTTTTATTTCGTTTATATTTATATATTTTTTCCATATTTCATTTTTAATGTTATGTATTTCTTTACAATATACGTTTAGTATCATTATTATTATTACAGTATCTATGTTTACATGTTTCTATAGCATTATCTAAGTTATAAAGAGCAGAAAATTTTCTTACGAGTTGCTATTTCAAAGAATTGGTTATTCTATTTACTATATACTCATACATTGTTTTCTAAGAAACAATGACGCGCATTGTTGGCAAATCCTTAAAGTCGGTAACTTATTTTTCTTCGAGCTATAGAGGTAATTAGTTTCAAATGATCGAGTTGTAAAGCTTGTAAAATCAAACATCGCTAATGTTCGACATATAGAGGGTTGAAATTTCGAGTAATGGAGATTTTGGGGCTTGAAGGGAAGGGAGCAAAAATTTGTTTCGAGTTTCGGGGGTTTTCGACTTTTCGAGGTTCGACTTAAAGAGGTTCTACTGTATGTATATAATCTATATATATAACTCTATTTACAAAAAGAAAATTGAAGATTAAACCCACAACAACACTGCTTATCTGCTGTCAAATTTGAGTGATGATTTGTTATGGTGTACTTGTTAAAGAATATACATTCCTCTCTCCTGGAAACGAAATGCTACAACTCTTCTCGTGGGAAGAATGCTACACTATGTATATTTAGAATTATTTGATCTTATAATTCATGTGTTTTGTTTTATGACTATCTGTTGTAAAAATATAATAATGTCATAATGTCGTAAAAATGTTATCTGTTTCCATAGCAATCTAATATCTGTTTCATCATATCTGGCATAAATAAGACTGGCATAATTGTTTATAAATAATTTGCAATAATATAATAGGCATCTACATATATGCTCATATTTAAATTGTAATACAATTTTCATTTGAAAATTTTCATGTTCTTCATGTTTTTCATGCTCTTTAATACATGAAAATGTTCCTTTTCATGTATTAAAGAGCTTTTTTATGCATTAAATCATAGTGAAATTCTTGAACGTTTTGAGAAATACTATTCACACTATATTATATTATTTAACAATACTGTGAAAATATACTGATTTAGAATGTAACTATTTTTTTGCATTCCATTATTTTTAAAAATGAAGGATGTATACTAAATATGAGAAATTTAATTATTTAATTTACTTATTTTAATTGATTGATTACTGAAAATAAATTATAAAACTAATTTAAAATTATAAAACTTAATGTTATCTTGATAATTAAAATCCTACATATTTAGCAGACTACTTTATTTGAAACAAATGTATATTTTAATTGATAAAATCTTAATTATTTCATTCCACTTTTCACTTTGTTAAATATTTTTATAACATTAATGATTTCCTAGAAGATAAAGAATAAACAAATTTTTATATCGCAAAATAAATGAAAATTAATTTAAAAGCAGGAAGGGATCCATTGCCTACAAGTAAACAAAATCTCTAAAAATGCCTGCTTTTCTCCAAATGCAACAAAACATTTCGGATAACCACTTGTGCAGAAGGATAACAGTTGTTCCATAAATCAAATTAATCTAGTATTCATTTGATTTATGGAACAATTGGCAAATAATTTAGTTTTCCATTAAATTTTAATTTTCGATAGCTATTAATTTGACAATGTATAGCAAACTTTAACATAAACTGTTGAACAAAGAAACTGGCTACAATGAAGATTATATGCATTTTTAACCCTACCAATTAATGGAAATCATTAATTAATTATTAAATATAAGATGTAAAAAGGTTGGACAATAAGTTACTGTAGTTGCAGATATAAGGTAAAGGAATGTTGAAGTCTGCTTTTTCATTTATTGTGCATAACAATAGATGGAATACTATTAGAGTTTAATAAGTATTTTGTAGCAACTTTTTTCTCACGGGAAGAGTTTTAGCATTTCATTCCCAGGAGAAGAGGAATGTATGTTATTTGGCAAGTACATAATAACAATCCATCACACAAATTTGAGACAAGCACTATTGTGGCTAGTTATAATACATTTTAGAGTTTTGTACTCATGAGAGCAATCTGTCGCTCAGATAAATATTCGATATCATGTATGATGAGATTCATAAAATTAACGAATGTCTGTGGGAATTTCACAGATAAAAATAATTACAGATTGAATATGGATTACACTATGAGTTGTTCCATCATGATGGGTGATAGACCACGAACTGAGAAATGTCTACTTCAATGAGAAGTGAGGGAAGCTGACCTCTCCTCTTGTTGGATTGTCTTAAAAGGAGTTTTTTAGTCAAGAAGTGAGAGTGTTCTGCGACGAATCAATCAGAAGTATTGTTTTTTTTTTTTTTTTTCTCTGAAGTGACAGAACAGGCCGGAGTTTCCCCACGTTTCCAAAGCGAGCCCCTTGTGGTTTCGTGTATCACGCCGTGTGATAATTAAAGTCTGCAGCATACCATGTATTTCGAAATTCGTCGTAGACTCGAGAAGTCTGAAAATCTCCGACCTTGGAATGAACTGTACTTGCGATTTAATCATGAAGTTATGAATTAATTTTAAATCTTTAATTTTCATTTATAAATAATAAATTATAATAATCCAGAATTTCGCATATGTATATATGTAGTGCTTGCAAATAAAAATTAAAGTGTTCCCATGATCCTGAAAGTGGCCCTCTTCTAGAAGCTGTTAAAAGTCTAATGGCAGGAAAAGGAAATAGTGTCCTGTAGTTTTCTCTGTTCTTTTAATCTATCTCTAGGATGAGATTTTTTCGTCTCCATTTGGCTCATTGCAGTATTGACACATTGAAGACCTTAAAACTATTCTGTAGAATTTGTTAACCATAACCATTTCACCATAAAAGTTTTAAAAAAAAACGATGTCGGCGTAAAACTGCTTTCCTATTTGGGGAATTACAACTAAATTTCGTTCTAATATGGGAATAAATGTTGGAATTTTTCGTCGTGTTTTTTGTCTGGTATGTAGAAGATGAAATGTTTCATATTCAGTGTAAAATAAGATCGACTGATGCTGTCTTAACTAAGGAATTCGCTCTCTTATTTTCAGAAATACTTGCAATGCCACAAAAAATATACTCTGAATAATTAAACAAAAAAATTATAAATTAGAATAAAATTTGATCACAAGTGCAGTTCACTCCAAGATTGGTGATTTTTAGAGTTCTCGAGTCTATGACGAATCTAATTGATTGGTCTGCGGTAGACCTTAATTACCACACGGCCTGATACACGAAACCACGAGGGGCTCACTTTGGAAACAGGCTGAATCACTTCAGAGGAAAAAAAAAACCACGCCTAGTCGACTCACAGAACTCTCTCTCTTTTTCACCGGAAAAAAAAAAAAAACTCCTTTTAAGACAACACGTCAAAAGACGGAGGGGGTCAGCTTTCCTCACCTTTCATTGGAATAAGCATTTCTCTGCTCATGGTCTATCATCCATCACGATGGAACAACACATGGCATAGTTCATATTCAGTCTGTAGTTTTTTGCACCTGTGAAGGTCGCACAGACATTCGCTCATTTCCTGAGTCTCATTATACACGATACCGAATATCTGCTATCAGATTTGAGTGACAGGTTGTTTCCATTAGTACAAAACTCTAACTGTATGTAATATACTATGACTACCCATAATACTGATTGTCTGCTATCAAATTTGAGTGATGGGATTATTATATACTTATCAAATAACATATATTCCGCCCTCGTGGGAATGAAATGCCAAAACTCTTCCAGTGAGAAAAAAATTCTACAAGATAACGAAATTTGGGTTGATTTACAAGTAGTAAGAGAGCAAGATCATCTCCAGAAAAGACACTGTGGTAGTATGAAACATAGTAAAATAAAATCTATTATGTAGGACAGTAACTGAATGTTACTGTCGTATATAGTAGATTTTATTTTACTATTTTTCATTGTTTGGAAACATAGGTGGCTTGAGTAGTTTTTCCTTCCCAATGTGGTTCTTAATGTTGCTCAAGGAATATTTTTAATTAGATAAGCGATCAGTTGTTTTTATTGGAAGGGATTCAGTGGGTTACTAATCATGTAAGTAGAAAACAATTTTAGTATGTTTCGCCATTGGAGGCAAGTTAGAAATTATGAAAAATATTGGAATGCTATACATGCAACAGACAAACTATACATGCTATATATACAAATTATATATGCTACAAGTATGCAAATACTTTTTACAAACTAATGGCATGTAAATAAAGAAGGAAAGGTAGGAAATAGGGTCTATTAAACAGGCTTAAAAACATAGAAAAAGAAGATATATCATAAATGAAATGTTTCAAATAGATACGCTTTGCGAGCATTCATTACTTCCAGTATAAAAACTGTCAATCAGTTTCTATCTGAAGAATTTAAATCGGAGTCTATAGCAGACGTGCTAATCCTGTGCAAACGTAGAGTTTCTCCAATGTGATTCTTTATGTCCTTAACCAATTTCTTTCTGTAAGACTGGGATTGGTGTCCATATAAGTAAATTTGTTTTAACGCTATTTGATAGGGTACGTTAAGAATTTGTAGTTGTTTGTATGTTCTAATGCAACTGGCAAACACTTAGGCAGTTGTCTTTGATGCCTTAGGGCAAGCGCTGCACCGACGTTACTCATTGAGCACTACCCAGGAGGGGCGTGTAGCTTGAAGATAAGTACACTACTCCCACGATTCTGTCAGACCGGGAACTACGATTCCGAACCTCTACAAACATCCACGGCACCGCCCAGACACGAACCCGAAACCTGTGGTACAGAGCGCTAGCCACTCGGCCATTCAGGCCCCAATTTCATATTCTTAGTTTCAATGTTTTTAAGATTATAAATGCATAACGTTTAACTCTGTAAACTTCAACTGAAATAAATCTTGAATAATGATATCGAAATTGATCAAGTGATAATTTTGTGAGGAATCAGTTTGGTTTAATCTGGAAGTTAAAACAATTAGATGATGGAATCCAATCAATTTAGTGTCTTTGGAATCATCCGTGATGGCATATATTCTTTATGGATGTTATCCGCATACAAAGTGTTGTTATATATTAGTGTTGTTGTTGTTGTTATAAATAAGCGTTGTTTATATTTAGCAATTGTTAAAAAGGTAGGTTAAAACTTACACAGGTAGGCTAAGCGAAACAACGGTAACTTAGCCTGAATAAAATTTTATCACAATAAATAATGAAACAAAAACTGAAAGTAAAAATTAAACATATGCTTTATTTCAATGATTAATTACATTTAACATTTAATTACAAATAAAATTTCCATTGAAATTTAACAAACAATAAACATAATTACTACGCTACAAATAAAAAATGTCATATCCAAGCAAACAATTTTGCTATATGAGAATTAAACATAACCAAATCTTTGTGAAATTCTGTTGGTGTAAAATTCACATTTCAAATAAAAATTTATTTAAAAAAACAATTATACATGAAAACATCGAAATGGAAAAAACCAGTACAAATATAGTAAACAATAAAATTGAATATTCTACAGTATAAAAAGAAAGTTGAAGTTTAAAATGAATACTCAAATAATCTATAAAGTTCTCATTGCTATTTTTATATTTAATGATACATATGATTGCAATAAAAGTCACACGCGATATAATTTAATTCCAACTTTTCAAACAAATCTCATTTCATTCACTCTCAAGTTGTTCAATAATAGATAAAATCTGTAAATTGTTTATATTGATTCTTTCGAAAACTAAAATGTTACCTCGTCCACTCGAAATTTAATGAAATGAGGCAAAAATAATTTTAGTGTTCAAAAGAAGCATACAAACACTTCAATAAAAACCATTTATATTCAGAAAGAAGGATGTTTCTCAATAAAATTTAAAAAAAAAATAATAATAAATGACACTTAAATGCATATTTTTTTTTCTTTCTAATGCAGCTGGTAAACACTTAGACAGCTTGGTCTTGGATGCCTTAAGGCAAGCGCTGCACAGACGTTACTCACTTTGCATTACTCAGGGGGCTCGTGTTACTTGAAGATAACTGAGTAACAATGTCCCTGCAACGCTCTATGATCCTATTAGACCGGGACCTACGGCTTAAAGTGGATTCCGAACCACTACAAGCAACCATGGGACCACAGGGATTCGAACCCGAAACCTGTGGTACCGAGCGCCAGAGTGCTAGCTACTCGGCCATTCAGACCCCAACTTAAATGCATATGAATAGTTACATTTTCCTGTATTTGTCGTTAAACTTCTATTTTCTATAGATGACGTATTTCATAAAATTAAGAGTTTTCTAAAACAATGTTACGCAGATAATTTTACCATTATTATTTTAAATGAGTTTTCATATTATGTGATAAATTACCTTTATGGGAAAAACTTAGACATAAGTCACAAACAAAGGGTTTCTCTGTAGTGCGAGTATGCAAATATTTTTTTAAATTTCCTTTAATTGAAAATACTTTCCGACAAACGTCACATATACATAAGGCCTCTCTAGGATGCGAAAATTAACGTAAATTAACCTTGCCATAAGGGCCTGAATGGCCGAGTGGCTGGCGCTCTGTGCCACTAGTTTTGGGTTCGAGTCCCGGCGGTGCCTTGGATGTTTGTAGTGGTTCGGAATCCACTTTAAATCGTAGGTCCCGGTCTATTATGATCGTAGAGCGTTGTGGGGGTTGTTACTCCGCGTCCGTGGCTTATCTTCAAGTGACACGCGCCCCCTGGGTAATGTAAAGTGTGTAACGTCTGTGCAGCGCTTGCCTTAAGGCATCCAAGACCAAGCTGTCTAAGTGTTTGCCAGCTGCATTAGAAAGAAAAAAAAACCTTGCTATAAAATGAAACATTACTAATCTCGCATGAAAAAAGCTTTTCTTCGGTATGGGTGAGATAATTTCTTTGCAATTTACCCCTGACAGAAAATGCCACATTACAAATATCGCATGAAAATGCTTTATTTCGTGTGTGTTCGGAATTGTCCTCTCAAACTTGATCTGCAGGCATCAGCTTTTCCACCGTTTCACTGGCTTCTCTTTCGTATGGGTAAGGATGCGTCGTTGCAGAGTGTCCTTACGAGCAAAACCTCTTCCACACATTTCGCATTTGTGTGATTTCAGCCCGATCATGAAGTAGCAAATGCTTATTTAAGTCCCCCTTTCTCAGAAATTCTTTATTATATAACAGGTGGGCTAAAAGGTTCCTAGGCTGACACATAGATGGCGCTACTAGTAATAAATCCATCTGATTTTTAGTTAGCCCAAACCTTCAAAAGACACGCGTATAAATTTGACAGCGGTTGCACTATTAGAATGTGAGTCATAGCATTTTTAGTGAAGCAACTTTCGTCAGTTAGAAAAAATGGATAAAAAGGAAATTTCGTGTGTTAATAAAGCATTACTTTTTGGCGAAAAAAAAATACTATAGAAGCCAAGACTTGGTTTGATATACATCATTCGGACTTTGCACCAGGAAAATCAACCGCAGAGAAGTGGTTTGCTAAATTTAAATGAGGCGAAATGAGCACCGAAGACGATGCACGCAGTGGAAGCCCCAAAGAGGCTGTTACCGTCGAAAACATCAAAAAAGTCCACAAAATAATTTCTGATAACCGTAAAGTGAAGTTGATTGAGATAGCTGCAACCCTAAAGATATCAAAGGAACGTATTGGACATATCGCGAATGAATATTTGGATATGCGAAAGCTCTGTTCAAAGTGGGTGCCGCGCAGAGCTCACAATCGACCCAAAACAACAACGAATGGATGATTCTAAGCAGTGTTTGGAGCTGTTCAATCGTAATAAACCCGAATTTTTGCGTCGATATGTGACAATGGATAAAACAGGGCTCCATCATTTCACACCGGAATCTACGAACTTTTCAGCCCACCTATTATGTAACACACATGAAGCTTCGATCCTAAATGACAGGGCAAATGTCGTATCAAACTGCTTTTCTGAGAGAATCTTTCCCCGCACATATCACAAAAAAAAAAGGTATTTTCCTTCACCGTAGAGATGCTATATTCAGACATTTTTTAATGTTTTTTTATTACATTCGTTTCTCAGGTTAAAAGATTTTTTCGCAGTTACAATCGGAAAGAAAAACGATTTTTATAATGGTTTAAAGAATTTTTATGAAGAACATCCATATAAAGTTCAGTCTGATAAAATATTCCTTTAGTTCATTTTCTTATTAGAATTGTCATAGTGCCAACGAATGAATAGAGGCAGTTTACACTTGTGGGAGCCTGATGGCCAAGTGACTGGAGTTCTTGTCTTCGGTGCCACACTGTTCCACTTCTACGCGAACTTAAGCTTAAGCTTCTGATAAATCTAATTTTTATACAGAAATTAGAGTTTTTATGACTTCATCTAGAACATACCTAACAATTGATTATTAATTATTTTTAGACTCGTAGATTTACATAGAAAATTGAATGTCTACAGGTTTCTCATATTTGAAATTGTTCGATGCTTTTTTCAAATATAAATGGCGGCCTTTTAGTTTTTGAGTAACGTATTTTATTTATATTTATATCCATATTTAACCTAGTTCATAATCAGTTTATTCTTTCAAACAATGTGTTATTTCTATATAGATTACTTAGTACACTGAGGAGGCTTTTTATTAAAGTGGTGTTTATGCTGTTCAAAGATGAAAGCTTCAAGACTTCATCCAAATTTTTTGAGAAATCAGTTCGCAGTTGTTTCGGGACAATTTTCGTACTAAAATAAAGTCCCTTTAAACCAGCAAGTGTGGTCGTGCTGATTAGCATTTGTGCACGATCATTTAGCGACAAGTGGGATATAAAAAATAAAGCCATCAGATAAAAATTTGAACGGTTAAAGCCTGTACATATTTAATGTGTGTCGCACATTGTGAACACATGTAGACGATATATTTATCTGCCGAACGTAAGCAGAATTGTGTCTTCATCTGTGTGCCAACTTCAACAATCGCCCACACCAAACAAATACTAAAAAAGAAGGCTCGATTTGCGCTGCAACATATAATGGGCCACACTATCGAATGCTGGATTAAAGAGAGATTAGTATACCACTCAACTTGCTGAATCCTCTACTAAAATGCTAAATAATATCAAAGAAGGATGAGAATTACTATGCGTAAGTGTTCCTTAGTGAAGAATCTGCTTTTCTCATAAGCAAAAAAAACCATATGTTTCAAAACAAACAAAATGTTGGTAAAATAAGAATGACTACATATTTATCGAAATTTGGAGGGACACACCGTAAGTCAACTTTAGATTACATATACACACAAAAAAAAAATAAACATCATATTGCTTTGGCCACTCAAATAACCGGAAGCCGCTTGTTTGGGCTTGCTTGGACATTTTGATGGGCTACTCTAAAATGACTTTTACCAAAAAGCTAGCAATTTGGAGGATTTGAAATAACTTATCTCTGTAGGAATTCATTTCAAACACTTAGAATGATACAAAACACTATTTATATATAGAACAACAATATAAAACATAAAACAATTAGTAAATTAACATCTTACCATTTATAGCAACAAAAAAAAATTCTTGTCAAAAATAATGTCCTCACTTGTAATCCATTTTTTCCTTCTAAATACAATAAATTTTTTGGGAAATAAAGTTGGATTTCATGGAACTTTCAGTTGATTGTTTTCATAAAAAGCAAATTTTCTAAGAGCTGCTTAGCGTTAAAAATTTAGTAGCTTCGTTTTATGTACAATTAGAAAAATCAGAAATTAGTCTATTAATCTATCTATATAACTTTTGAAAGAAACGAATGCTAATTCAAGTTCTTTTCAGTGAAAATAATGAAATGTTGAAAGAAAACTAGTTTTCATTGCCTTCTACCTGTTTTTTCATCGACTCAAACCATGGAACATAAACGTGTACGTTAATATGATTCCAATTATACCAAAAATGAAACTTCTGTTGATAGGAGCGATTCTCCATACTGTTAGCGTGATTCCTTTTTGAAAGAACATCATGATACCTTGTTGGACAAAGATGGATTTTCGAGTGTTTTCTGACAGCGTGTGGGCTTGAGAACCCACTTCCAACGATGTTTCTTCCACCATCGAGGCCGAAGCCGTGATTATAATGAATAATATAAAGCTACCGATGAAAACACAAAATAATTGAAATCTCAGAAATAATCCTTCATGCACTGTTGGCTCGAGGATAAGGTATATCGAAAAACACATTAAAAATGAAGTGGAAATGATCGATAGGAACACAAGTAAACCGATGTCTTTGTCAATCTGCTCCACAACTGATTTTATGTTGGAATAATCTTCCAGAAAGTTTTCAAAGCTCTTCTCCCTTCTATTTCTATGCGTTGCTGCGATCTGCTTTATAATGTGACAAATATGGCTGCAGACAATGGTGTAATAAAATCCAAATGCGATCGATGGCAATGAGAAGATCGTAAAATAATATATTTCGAATAATGTGTAAGCTATATTGTTATAAAATTCATTTCCAATTTCAAATCCGAAAAGAAACAAAGACATGTTTTGAAACTCTTGTTTGATCAATAGTTTATAAAGATTTAGAAAAACTAGAGAAAAAATAGTGCTAATAATGATAATTTTAATCCATAACCAATTAACTTCTTTGCTGATTTCAAATTTACTGAGAGTTTCAGAAATTTTCTTCAGCGTAGTAATTTTTTGGATCAGAACACAACGCTGTATTATCAGTATGATGTGCATAAATGATGCGGACATTATGAGAAGAGAAGTATTGGAAAGTACCAATGCAGAAATTGTTGATAAAACGCAAATCATTATAATTGCAACATGAAAAAGTATTCTGGTTACAATTTCAACAATGTTTGGTTTCGCAATAGATATTAAAGGAAAAATTACACCACAATGAATTAAAGAGAACAGCAAATTATACGGTGAATCCTTTTTTGATTTTTTAAACATTTTTCATGTGATTACCATAGATTTTGATTTAACAAAAAATGAATATTTAGAATCTATCTATTGGATATTTAGAACTTGCAGAAGTATATGTATTCATGAAGACGTGTTATTTTATAGTGTTACTCTAGCAACTGTCTTCATTTTTGTACCAGAATTTAAAGAGAATCGAATTGTAAATTCGATGATTCTATGGCAACCAGATATTGGAAATATTTTTATTCGAAAGTTTCTTGCAATCAGTTTTATGCGGATATTATTATTACGATATTTTATTAAAATTTTAACAAAATTAATTTTCAATATTTTACTTTTCCTTCCTTTTATAAATAATTTTTTGTTAAGTGAAAACATCGATCTTCTAAAAGAAAACTTAACAGTTCATTTCATAAATTGTGTAACTTTTAGAGATATACATTTCATGAAGACATGTTAATTTATAGCGCTACACTTAACAAATGTCTTCATTTTTGGTAGAGAATTGGAAGCGTATCGGTTTATAAATTCGATGGTTCTATGACAACCAGTTATTGAAAATATTTTTATTCGAAAGTTTCTACAATCGCCTTTAAGGGATGTTTTATTAGGTTTGTGACAAAATTAATTTTCAGCACTTCATTTGTCATACCTTTTATAAATAATTTTTATTAAGCAAAAATATCGATCTTCTTAAAGAAAACTTAACAGTTCATTTCATAAATTGTGTTTACCAACAAATTTTATTCTTATTATCAGGTATTTATCCATGATATGTTTTGAATTAATTCTATGACAACGCAATTCAACTTAAATCACGCTGCGCCTTTCCGTAACAGAAGATAAAATAATAATTTTTTAATTATTTTATTATATTTTACCAACGGCCAACGGCCGTACATGCTAAATATACCGGTTCTCGTTAGATCACCGAAGTCAAGCATCATCTGTCAGTACTTGGGTGGGTGACCACCTGGGAACACCGCGTGCCGTTGGCATTCACAAATTTGGGACCTGAATGGCCGAGTGTCTAGCGCTCTGGCGCTCGGTGCCAAAGGTTTCGGGTTCGAGTCCCGGCGGTGCCATGGATATTTGTAGTGGTTTGGAATCCACTTTAAGCCGTAGGTCCCCGTCTCCTAAGACTGTAAGAGCGTCACGGAGCCGAAGTCAGACTTCTACCTACGGGGGTGCTCCATCACAACAGAAGCTGCTTCCTTCCCCTTCAATCATGAGTACGTGTGGGCTTGGCCAGCCAAGTGGGATAAGAAACAACAACAGATTTTGTAGCATATTCTGTGCTACTCAGGGTACATTACATTACACTCAAATCAAAGGAATGTGCGAAGAAATACGTATCAGGAGAATTTTCAAGCTTGCATTTGTCTATTATGTACATTACCCAGACATTTGGCAAGTAAGCAACATTTTAATAAATTAAGTAACATTTATTTTTTTATATTTTAAAAATAAATTTAAACACTAAATTCGAATGCTTGACATATGTTAACTAGTATGTCCGACAGCAGAATGGTTTGGAAAACTAATAATGTTAATTAATTATGTTAATAATGTTAACTAAACTAATTATATGTTAACTAATTCTTGTAACTTCCTGGCTATAATTCGTTTTGTTTCATAATTTTTTAGTGTTGAAAATACACAGTTCCCACTTTGGAACAAGGTGTCATAAGAGGTAGAATATTGTATGATTAGTCATCGAGGACACCAACGTTCAATTATTAAATTCAAACATAAAAAACAAAATGTTGAAAATACACAGTTCCCACTTTGGAACAAGGTGTCATAAGAGGTAGAATATTGTATGATTAGTCATCGAGGACACCGACGTTCAATTATTAAATTCAAACATAAAAAACAAAATGTTGAAAATACACAGTTCCTACTTTGGAACAAGGTGTCATAAGAGGTAGAATATTGTATGATTAGTCATCGAGGACACCGACGTTCAATTATTAAATTCAAACATAAAAAACAAAATGTTGAAAATACACAGTTCCCACTTTGGAACAAGGTGTCATAAGAGGTAGAATATTGTATGATTAGTCATCGAGGACACCGACGTTCAATTATTAAATTCAAACATAAAAAACAAAATGTTGAAAATACACAGTTCCCACTTTGGAACAAGGTGTCATAAGAGGTAGAATATTGTATGATTAGTCATCGAGGACACCGACGTTCAATTATTAAATTCAAACATAAAAAACAAAATGTTGAAAATACACAGTTCCTACTGTGGAACAAGGTGTCATAAGAGGTAGAATATTGTATGATTAGTCATCGAGGACACCGACGTTCAATTATTAAATTCAAACATAAAAAACAAAATGTTGAAAATACACAGTTCCCACTTTGGAACAAGGTGTCATAAGAGGTAGAATATTGTATGATTAGTCATCGAGGACACCGACGTTCAATTATTAAATTCAAACATAAAAAACAAAATGTTGAAAATACACAGTTCCCACTTTGGAACAAGGTGTCATAAGAGGTAGAATATTGTATGATTAGTCATCGAGGACACCGACGTTCAATTATTAAATTCAAACATAAAAAACAAAATGTTGAAAATACACAGTTCCCACTTTGGAACAAGGTGTCATAAGAGGTAGAATATTGTATGATTAGTCATCGAGGACACCAACGTTCAATTATTAAATTCAAACATAAAAAACAAAATGTTGAAAATACACAGTTCCCACTTTGGAACAAGGTGTCATAAGAGGTAGAATATTGTATGATTAGTCATCGAGGACACCAACGTTCAATTATTAAATTCAAACATAAAAAACAAAATGTTGAAAATACACAGTTCCCACTTTGGAACAAGGTGTCATAAGAGGTAGAATATTGTATGATTAGTCATCGAGGACACCGACGTTCAATTATTAAATTCAAACATAAAAAACAAAATGTTGAAAATACACAGTTCCTACTTTGGAACAAGGTGTCATAAGAGGTAGAATATTGTATGATTAGTCATCGAGGACACCGACGTTCAATTATTAAATTCAAACATAAAAAACAAAATGTTGAAAATACACAGTTCCACTTTGGAACAAGGTGTCATAAGAGGTAGAATATTGTATGATTAGTCATCGAGGACACCGACGTTCAATTATTAAATTCAAACATAAAAAACAAAATGTTGAAAATACACAGTTCCTACTGTGGAACAAGGTGTCATAAGAGGTAGAATATTGTATGAAGTCATCGAGGACACCGACGTTCAATTATTAAATTCAAACATAAAAAACAAAATGTTGAAAATACACAGTTCCCACTTTGGAACAAGGTGTCATAAGAGGTAGAATATTGTATGATTAGTCATCGAGGACACCGACGTTCAATTATTAAATTCAAACATAAAAAACAAAATGTTGAAAATACACAGTTCCCACTTTGGAACAAGGTGTCATAAGAGGTAGAATATTGTATGATTAGTCATCGAGGACACCGACGTTCAATTATTAAATTCAAACATAAAAAACAAAATGTTGAAAATACACAGTTCCCACTTTGGAACAAGGTGTCATAAGAGGTAGAATATTGTATGATTAGTCATCGAGGACACCGACGTTCAATTATTAAATTCAAACATAAAAACAAAATGTTGAAAATACACAGTTCCCACTTTGGAACAAGGTGTCATAAGAGGTAGAATATTGTATGATTAGTCATCGAGGACACCGACGTTCAATTATTAAATTCAAACATAAAAAAACAAAATGTTGAAAATACACAGTTCCTACTGTGGAACAAGGTGTCATAAGAGGTAGAATATTTATGATTAGTCATCGAGGACACCGACGTTCAATTATTAAATTCAAACATAAAAAACAAAATGTTGAAAATACACAGTTCCCACTTTGGAACAAGGTGTCATAAGAGGTAGAATATTGTATGATTAGTCATCGAGGACACCGACGTTCAATTATTAAATTCAAACATAAAAAACAAAATGTTGAAAATACACAGTTCCCACTTTGGAACAAGGTGTCATAAGAGGTAGAATATTGTATGATTAGTCATCGAGGACACCGACGTTCAATTATTAAATTCAAACATAAAAAACAAAATGTTGAAAATACACAGTTCCCACTTTGGAACAAGGTGTCATAAGAGGTAGAATATTGTATGATTAGTCATCGAGGACACCAACGTTCAATTATTAAATTCAAATATAAAAAAAAAACCTCAAATGTTGTAAAAATTTAACGAATTCTCATTGATAAAGTGGAGTTAATGTTTTTTTTTCCTTCTAATGCAGCTGGCAAATAGACCGTGATCTTTGCCATAAGGGATGCACCGATGTTACTCATTTGCATTACCCAGGGGGCGCGTGTAACTTGATGGTAAGCCACGGACGCGGAGTAACAATGCCCCCGCAACGCTCTACGATCCTATTAGACCGGGACCTACAGTTTAAAGTGGATTCGAACCACTACAAACATCCATGGCACCGCCGGGACTCGAACCCGAAACCTGTGGTACCGAGCGCCAGAGTGCTAGCCACTTAGCCATTCAGGCCCCTTCTGCTTGACATTGTTTTAGAAAACTCGTAGTTTTATGAAATATGCCATCTATAGAAAATTGAAGCTTCACGACAAATACTGGAAAATTTAATTATTCGTATGCATTTAAATGTCATTTTTTTTTATTTTTTTAATTTTATTGCGAAGCGTCCTTCTTTCTAAATATAAATGTTACTTTTTCGTTGAATTGATTGTATGCTTCTCTACGATCCTCTTAGGACCGGGAGTGTTTTAGTGTTCTCTGGGGTGTTTTAGTGGATTCCGAACCACTAAAACACCCATGGGAGGGGAAAGCCGGGATTTGAACCCGATACCTGGGGTACCGAACGCCAGACATTCGGCCATCAGGCCCCTTGGAAGTTAATGTTAAAAAGCTAAGTGAAAGGGAAATTGGACACGGCATGCGAATGTGTTTCTCCAATCTGAAATTCAAGTTTATTTATCTGAATGAAAAACAGTGTAAGCCTTCTGTCGAACACAGCTGAAGAAAGAGACAAACCGGAAATGGAAAATAATGAAAGTCTATGTAACTAAATATACTGGAGGTAAATTTGATGAAATTCCTAATGTTAGTAATTATCCATTTTGACGATTAAAATCTTCTTACTGCAATTGTACGAATTTATTGCAATTATGCGAATCTCCAGATAGGAGGCTTGAGAACCATTCCAATATGTTGTTACGTATACTCTAATAGAACCATGGCAACTGGCAACTGGCGTACCGTTTACGGAGTTCAAACAGGGGGAAATACTCCTTAAACCTCCTCATCTTAATTCATAGATATGCTTGGAATTTTAGTAGGCTGCTTAATTATTGTTAGTAAAATTTAAGATAAAAGTTTCTAAAAATTCAAAATAAAGTAGGTACACACACACACACACAAAAAAAAAAAAAAGGATTTAAAAATACTATTGATAAAGCATCTTAAAATCCTTTCTGTTGGTGTCTCTTATCTCACTTGGTCTGTCTTGTCTCTTATCTTTCTAGCAACATTTAGACCAGGGGTGGCCAACCCGCGGGTCGCATGTGGCCCGCTTGACCATTTTTCGGGCCCGTGAGATTTATCACACTTTTACAAAATACATTTATTTTATAATTCCCAAAATAGTGAAAACTAGTGTATTAAAAAAATACATTATGTGTGCATCCATATATTCAATAATTAATTGTCGAAATGATGAGAAAAAAATAACTTAACTAATATTAACTTAAATAATTAATTTTAAAATAATATTCTGGCGAATATAGGACAGATATTGCCTGTTTTATTTATGAGTTTACTTTACAGTTATAAGTTCGCAGAATAATTAAATTATATTCTGCGAATCCATGACGAGTGGAGAAACAAATATCGCACGAGTAAAATAAATATTTTTGAATGATTTCATTTTTTTTTATTTCGTTTATATTTATGTATGTTTTATATTTCATTTTTAGTGTTATATACTTCCTTACAATGTGCGTTTAGTATCATTATTATTATTACAGTATCTATGTTTACATGTAAGAATAAAAGTAATGATAACTCATTATGTTTCAATTTTTCACTATTTCTATAGTAGGTCTAAATCTAATATGGCGATATATAATTTTATATGCGGCCAGTGGAGTTATGGTGCCTTTCGAAAGTGGCCCGCAAGATCATTTGGATTGGCTATCCCTGATCTAGACCAAGCCTATTAACCCGATTAAACAGACGACTCATGGAAAAGTGTAAAGAAAACAGCGTCTGTTTGTCCTTGGCCTTGCAACACAAAGACATGGAGAACCCAAAAGGAGAAGTCTGATATTACCCCACCCGGTTATACCACCTAGCACTGCGTACCCATTTTATAATCCTCACCTTATAATCCTTTCTAAACAGTTTTGTATACAATGAGTGACAAAGTGGTATGAATTGCAACTGAATGGAAAACATCAATTTAATAAATTTCATAGAAGAAAACTAAAACCTTATTTATTTCACGAAACCATTCTTCTGCAAATATTAATTATATTCTCAGCCCTTATAACAATAGCCTTTTGTTATTTTAAGCCAGCTCATCCTCTTGCATGTTAATTTATTACTATGTCTAATCATATCCATAAATTTATGTTTATTTTTTATGTATTGCATACTTTTAAGTTCATTTATGATTATGGTAGTTATATCGCATCATTCTATATTATTTACCTATCCATACTATTTACCTGTATTTCCATAATTATAAATATTTTTAGCACAATATACATTATAATTATAATATTAAATTCAGTATCTCAAACATTGCGATCTAAAAATTTCAATCATTTTAAATATATTTTTCTAGAAACAAAGATTTTTTTACCGTGCATACATTTTTCACTAATCTTGTTGAGTACAATAATTATATTGTATCACATTCACACAAGATAAAAAAAGGCAAGGGGTAAATATATATAATATTTAATTTTAGTATATAATAAAAGTATAATAATATTTAGTATCTAATAAAAGTATAGTAATTTTCTTAATTACCACATGTATTTCATATTGGCTTTTGTTATAGATAATACGCCATGTATTTGCTAAATACGGGAGGAAATTTAAATTTAAATAAAAGAATGGAAATCATACACATATTTGGATATTTTCTTCATTATCATGCATTATATCATTTTTTCAATCATTCGTTTAAATACTTTGTATAAATTCTATTAATTGTTCCACAAGTTTTAGTTGAAACTGAACAAATGTTCTTATTCCTAACGACTTCTATTTATGAATAGTTTTCATTAACACAAAAAACATTGAATACCCTACACTCCAATTACTATAACATTATTGATACGTCTCTAATATTTTTTTTTAATATAACACATTTTATCTTTTAGGTAACTTTTAATAAAAAGGTGTTATAGTTACTTTTAGAATCTATATTCGTTTGTAGGGATTAAACATACACAATTTATAATGTTTTAATGGTGTGTTTTAATGTCTCCCCTATCAAGAAAGATAGAAAACAAATAGAATAGACAAATAGTCTTTTAATATTTCTTTAATTTTTTTAATGAAAATTGAGGAACTGTTGTTCCTGCTGTTCATATTATTTTCAGACAATTTGTAATCAAATTTGTAGCCCTGAAACATTAACATGATTATTTATATGTGAGATCTTGTTTGTATTCGAGAGATGCATTAGCACTTTCTGGAAAGGGAATATAAGCTCTAACCCCCAACCAATTTACGAACATTGTATAAAAGTTCTATTTTCTAATAATTCGAATTTTCACCAAACTTTCTCTTGATTCTATTTCACAAACGATATTGGAGAAAACTTTAGTGCCAGTACTGAAGCAAAGAAGCGAGAATGATAAAAAGGGCAGAAACGCTTTGAAAACATTTAATATCATAAAGAAGTAAAAAAGAAGAAATTGAATTAAATTAAATGAAAAAATTAAAACAAGTGATGCAAAAATAAATTTAGAATAAAAAAGCTAAAAATGTAGAGTAAAAATTCATACTTTGATTGTAAATATGTAAACATTATGAAGCATTCCTAAAAAGAGGAAATTCTCAGAATCTCAGAGAATTTCCAGAACCAGTTGGGTGGTAGCTTGTAGTGGCCATAATAGTAATTGTGAGCCAGTAAAATATTCTTAGTAACAAATCAGCCTCATAAAATATCACTTCCCCATAACTTTTAAGTGTTCAGGGTGGTTTCAAATTTCAAACTTTACAGCAGCGCAATAAAAGGGAAATAGCCAATAAAGTAACTAGCCATTTAAATGTTATTTGGCGGTTGAAACACAATAGCATGAGAAACAAAAGTTACGAAATTTATTTTACATCCTTGATTTCTTATAACAAAAAAAAAAAATTCTATTCAGATATAAGTCAAAATTTCATCACATAAATACATATACAGTAGAACCTCTGTAAGTCGAACTTCAAGGGAGACGCCAAATAATTCGAGTTATAGAGTTTTCGACTTATGGAGGATTTCGACTTACACGGATTTTGCAAGGAAATATTCGACTTGTAGAGGCCTAGATTCTGTGTAACTTATTTTGAGTTAGAGATGTAAAATAAATAAAAATTCAAGTTACAGGTAATAAACATGTTTATTTGCAACTTAAAAGTTATATTATGTACTACAATTAAAAATCAAAATAATTATGAAACAACCTTAAAATTAAAAATATTATATATTAAAAAAGTCAGTTATTATTATTATTTTATTGTTTATTTATTTTTTTGCTTTAGACAATTCCATCGTTCTCTATGTATAGCATTATCTAAGCTATAAAGAGCAGAAAATTCTTTTTCTTCCCAGTTGCTATTTCATAGAATAGGTTATTCTATTTACTATATACTCATACATTGTTTTCTAAGAAACAATGGCGTGCATTGTCGACAAATCCTTAAAGTCAGTAACTTATTTTTCTTCGAGCTAGAGCGGTAATTAGTTTCAAATGATCGAGTTGTAAAGGTTGTAAAAAGATTGTAAAATCAAACATTGCTAATGTTCGAGATACAGAGGTCAAAATATTTTTCGAGTTACGGAGGGCAAATATATACAAAAATGGCTTGTGGGGATTGATTAATTATTTCGACTTATAGAGGGTTAAAATTTCGAGTAATGGATGTTTTAGGGCTTGAAGGGAAGGGAACAAAAAAAATTTTGGAGTTGTGGAGGTTTTCGACTTATCGAGGTTCGACTTAAAGAGGTATTACAATATCTATAATTTTCTCTCAATTCATCCCAACATTCTGCAAATGTAGGATTTTAAGGCTTTTAAATTGTCCTAATGTTTTAATTTGCATCTTCATTTGTTATTTAGAGAAAACTTCATTTTATATATGATTAAATAATAAAACATTATATATAACAGTTGGGCTGACATGTTCGTAGGTTAACACATAGATGGCACTACTAGTATTAAATATGATTTTTAGTTAGCCCTAACCTTCAAAAGACACGTGTATAAATTTGACAACTGTTGCACTATTAGTATGTGAGTTATAGCATTTTAATGAAGCAACTTTTGTTAGTTTGAAAAAATGGATAAAAAGGAATTTCGTGTGTTAATAAAGCATTGCTTTTTGGCTAAAAAAAATACTATTAAAAATAATACTATAAAAATACTATACCAAAGAGGCTGTTACCGACGAAAACATCAAAAAAGTCCACAAAATAATTTCTGATAACCGTAAAGTGAACTTGATTGAGATAGCTGAGACCCTAAAGATATCAAAGGAACGTGTTGGACATATCGTGAATGAATATTTGGATATGCGAAAGCTCTGTTCAAAGTGGGTGCCACGCAGAGCTGACAATCGACCCAAAACAACAACGAATGGATGATTCGATGCAGTGTTTGGAGCTGTTCAATCGTAATAAACCCGAATTTTTGCGTCGATATGTGACAATGGATGAAGCATGGCTCCGTCATTTCACACCGGAGTCCAATCGACAGTCAGCCGAGTGAACTGCACGTGATGAACACTAAAAATGCTATAACTTCACTAAAAATGCTATAACTCACATACTAATAGTGCAACAGCTGTCGAATTTATACACGTGTCTTTTGAAGGTTAGGGCTAACTAAAAACCATGTGTCAACCATCTATGTGTCAGCCGACGAACTTTTCAGTTCACCTGTTATATATATATATATATATATATATATATATATATATATATATATGTGTGTGTGTGTGTGTGTGTGTGTGTGTGTGTGTGTATGCGTGTGTGTGTATGCGTGTGTGTATTTTTGTAAAGAAACATATTTTAAAAATAAACTTTTAATAATAATAATAGCAAGGGAAAAAACAAATAATAAAGGAAACAATATTTCTCTAGAATGCGCGATAAACATATTTTTTTTATAATGAAACTGATTTTACTATCATTTTATAACTAATTATAAAATTAATTTATTTAAAATCACATTAAAATCTTATATTCTAAATAACACAAATTATCTAGTATTTAATTTATTTACTGCTTAACTTAATTTCTGTTTTAAAAATTTTTCAACTTTAAATTAACAAACTGAAGATTTAAGAAATTTTAAATTAACATTTTCATTTTTATTGAAATAACAAAATTATTTTAATATTTATTGATAGATGTTTTAATTTATAAATTTCTTTTTTTTTTTTTTTTTATTCTTATATTTATAAATTTTTTGCACTAAAACAACAAAATGGTTAATAGTGATAAGTTAACAAAAACAAATGATTCATAGTGATAAGTTAAATTTCATTTATGAAATATTACTTCTCTTCTCATCTGTTTCACCAGTTTTATTCTTTTAGAATTAATTATTATAACACTTACTTTATTGACGAAAATAGTTCAAATTAATAATTTCATAATTTCCATAATTTATAACCAGAATAAAAAATGAGTGAGGATTAAAAACTGTTGAAAAGGATGGAGGTAGAGGGGAAAGACCTTCCCTTTTTTTCCTTGTTTTATAATTTGTTACCCATATTCTTGAAATATTTTCAATAACTTACAAATTCTTCTTTTTTTTTCGCATGCTTTTCTAAATTTTTTCATTTTTCTATATGCTTTACTAAGCATTAAAATCTTCCTTTTTCTTAATTATTACACAGTTTTACATTTCCCAAAATTGTGCGAATATTCATTCACAACAATTTTTATCACATTCATACTTGTTTTCCGAAATTCTACACTTTCTTTATTCTGTATAAGTATTAACTTTGATATTTAAATTTACACATTTTATCATTTTTTTCTGCTTTTCTATTTTAAATTTTGCTCATTTTTTTTTTAGGCAATTCCAACATATGTTACGTCATCTACGGAATTTTTTTTTTTTCTTCCGCAGATGTGTCTAGCAATGGCACGCTTCACAAAGTAAACAATGAGATAAAGCAGCTAACTCGAGCATGAATCTCAAATTCAAGTTAAACAAAGCGCATGAGGTCAGTGAATAACATATATCAATGAATAAGAAAATTTTGTTTGTGAGTGATAAAATTTCAAGTTGTAAAAAAACATCTTAACGTAGCACAGAAGGAGGAACTGAGTGTAAAGCATAACTCCTATTCAATTAGTGTAAATTACAAAAAAAAGTAGGTAAAAAATTAGAAAGTAATTATACACAAAAAAATATACACAAAATTTTATAAAAATAAAAAAGTTGTCGAACAGCATCAATAAATAGTAAAATGTATTAGTTAAAGTATTTAAAATATCTTTTAGTCATTGGTTAATAATATATGGGCAATCATACTCTGCCATATATTGCATAACAAAATTTGGAATATTTTTGTTTAAAAATTAATTGTCAGCTTATAAATTAATATCAAATATGTGAAATTAATTCTTTGGGAATTTGATCATTTCTAACATATCAAGGGCTCCCTGGAGTATGTTGTGTAGATTGTGCATTTTGAAAATATTATTTTGCAGAAAAGGCCTAAATTTGTTAGCATATAAAATAATGATTTAAGATGTGCTTAATAAATAATAATTTTGTGGTCTAAATCTGGGTGGAAATATTTGAAAAGTAAATGATAATTGTTTTGGTGGTTCAAAAGTTTTGAATTGTGTGGGTCATGCAAGTCTTGTTAAGACTTGACACTAAAGCATTTTACATAACTTATCCATGGAATGCTTTGTTTATGGTGTAATGGTGTGGCAGGCATTTACTTGAATCACACACTTACTAGTATTAATTTTTATTTTCTGTTGTGTCAACCAGGTTTCTAGTTATGTAATGTAATCTTGGATATGGCCTCTGGCTGTTTATGATGTAGAGAAAATGACTGTTCAACTGCATAAATAAATTTGTTGATATGATCAGAATCTGGAATATCTCTAGTGTATATGTTGTGTAAGGTTGGGCGTAGGAATGACCCTTGTGGTATACTAGCAGTGATTGGAGAGGATAATTAATAGATAGATTGTAAGTAAGCCCATCAATCCAAACTTTGTCGATCGCTTTGGCAACATCTAGGCATAGTGAAGCTGTGGCATGGCTTTTACTAGTTTTCTAAGATGTCCTCTACTGCTCTAAGCAATTAGTGTGTTGTATATAATTATTTAGTGAAACCAAATTTTTCAATGCTGATGAGGTGTGAAGTGTTAAGTTGTTCATTTACATGAATCAGAATGAAGTATTCATAGAGTTTGGAAATTACACAAAGGAGATTAATTAGGTTGTAAATTTCTGGAAGTTTGGAGTCCTTCCCAGCCTATTAAAAAATAAGCACAATGCTGCTGTTTTGCAGATTTTGGGAAGTAATTACAGTGTAAGAGCTTATTAATTTTTATATATAAATAATTTGGCACTTTAACATTTCTTTTGCAATGTTATCAATTCCAGGAATTTTATTATTACAGTAATTTTTAATGAATTAAATAATCTTGGATGGTGTTGCATGAATTGTAATATTGTAAGAAGTGGCATACTTGTTAATAATTTTAGAATCTAGTTGACAGGGTTACTATTGCCATTATGAGAAAATTTTAAACTAGTATTGTTAAGTGTTGTAGTTATGTCTATGTTGGTGTAAGCAAGGGTATTGTTGTTTCTTTGATGTGAATGAAATATTTTGTTTTATGATACTTTTAATTTTTTCTTAAGAGAGACTAGACAAAATAATGAGTAAATAATTAATCAAATGTGTATTCCTTTCAGTTTTAATTTCACTTTGTAAAATTGTGTTTGCATTTAAATAATTCTGCTTATCTTGAAGATATTTTGAATAACTGCCAAATTTTCCTTTCCCTGTGTGAATTTTTAACTGTTTTTATCATGTGTTTTCGTAAAACTTTTAAACATCTTAAAACAGTTTGTATAATATCGGTGACATTATAATGTGTTAGTGGCATGCTTAATGGAGTTTTCTAGCTCTATGTATGTGTCAAGATTACTAGGAATTTAATTTGCCAGTTTGAATTCATGTGAAAAAGTGTCCAATTTGGAATGTATTATTTTGGAATAATAGTTTTATATATAGTGAAGTCACGTTTTAATAGAACATGATTAAGGTCAAATGTAATGGCTGAGATAAATTATGCATTGTAATGAAAAGAAAAATTTTTTAATTAGAGCAATGTCTATAGTGGAAAGTGTCAGAGAGCCAAATCTGGTTCGTGTAGGAGGACCATTAATTAGGAGGTTGTGTTAATGAATAAAATTATTAAGTTGAATTCTGAAAGTTTGTTCTGGTGTAGTTTCAGAGTTGATAGTGGTAATTGAGCTCTCCATCAAAAAAGTATACATTATAATTGTGAAATAGGACTAAATCATTAAGTGAAAAAATGTTTTTCTTAGGATCAGTTGATTTTTTCCGTGTGGTTAAATAGAAGTGGTAGTAACAGTGTTTTGTAGATGTAGTTCTATGATTGTGACTTAGTTCGGGACTTGGTATGCGGTAGTGTAAAATGTGTCATTTTACTAAATAACTGTACCACCAGTGTGCATATATTTATGTGTGTTATCCTGAACAATTTTATCTGCTCTGCAGAAATAGTAATTTGGATAGGGCAAGATCTAGAACCTGGCCTGAGGTGAGACTCCTGTATGAGAATACCTGTTTAATATTGCTTAAAGATCATCATTCATTTAATTGCTTAGAGCTCATCATTCTTCCCCATTAAGCCATTTGCATTCTAAAGACATAGTGAGATTTTTTATGTATACCTACAATGAATTTAAGAAAGCAGTGCTAGATCTTTATAAGTTTAAATATTTTAGACATTGGATCGGTGTATTGTTATATAAGTGACAATTGTGAATTACACTGTCATAATCAGCACATGTCATTCAGTCATAAATGAAATATTAGAAAATAAAATATGCTAGGGAAAATAAATCTAGATTTGAGACCATTTGCTAAAAGTTTCCTAGTTGAGCCTTCCATGAATATATTTATTAATAATTTTTGCATTTTTTCACTACTTTGTTTATAGTATCAATTAAAAAAACTAATACTAATTAATAATAATTATTGTTAAAACCTATTGCCAATCTAAATCTTTCATATTAGAGACATAAATCTTTAATTAACTTAATATTTATTATACATCATGTATTTGTAATACTGTGAAAATATATTGCATAATATTCCAGTTTATTATATTTATTACATTTTGAAGTGATATTTGTGTATTCAGTATACAATCTGGTTTGTATCATAGTCAATAAATGAATCCCATCTCTACAGAAATCAAAACTTTTAAAATAAGATTATTTATTTTAGGGTTGAGATATTAACAAAAATATTATTCCCTTTTCATATTTCTTGAAAGCTTGTTCTTAAAGAAATATCTCTTTATTTCATCAAGAACAATTTATTATGTTAAAATATTATTATGAGATGTAAATACTGGGAATCCAACCTAAGGTTATCAAAACAGACCTCATAGAAAGCAATGTCTTTCATCATCTGTTTTTAGGCTGTTTGTAGTAAACACAAGTGGGATAAAACGCCCATTGATGTACAATGAAAAAAAGATGTATTAATGTGATTTATGTCAAAATCTTATTTTATTTGTTAATTTTTTGCTGGTTCCCATACTGGTACTGTCACCCAAATATGATCTACTGGTTTCTTTGGCTAGATCTCTCTCCCATCCAGCACATATGGGATATTATAAGATGATAAATCTACCATCAACCACAACCAGCACAGATCTTTGCTCATTTGATTGACCAAGTGCATCATGCATCGAACTCCATTTAACAAATATTTGTACCATATATTGCATGAAATCTTTTACACTGCAGCATGTAGCATTAATGTAGCAACATTTCACATTTGACAAGGCTCTTGTTCTTACTTAATTGGTAAGCTTGGCACTTTAATCAAATATCGTTTGTCAAATAAATAGGTTACCTAGACAAATGCTTTGCCTAAATTTCATTGCTCTAAACTAATTTTTTTTGGTGTTGGATTTTCATTTTCCACCAATTAAGTTTCTATATTTCTCCTCAACATGACCGGGGCCTGAATGGTCGAGTGGCTAGCGCTCTGGCGCTCGGTACCACAGGTTTCGAGTTCGAGTCCCGGCTGTGTCATGGATGTTTGTAGTGGTTCAGAATCCACTTTAAATTGTAGGTCTCGGTATGTTTAGCCCTCGTGCGCAGAAGATGACCGTAGAGCGACAAACCAAACCTCAACATGACCTAACGAATAAAATGGGTTCTGATGTGCATTGCAGTTGGCAATACCAGATCATATTTAATAACATATTTAAATAATTATAGTAAAGCAAGTAATTTATAATTTTTTTTATTTAAAAGTGAAGTTCATGCATAAAATACAAATAATAATAATAATAAGGATAACTTACATTTTGATAGTCAAATTATAATTTTTCTTTTCAGAAAAATATAGAATTCAATTATTTAAAAAAAAATATTGAAATTTTTTTATTTAAGAGAAACTAGTTATATATAAAAAATAACTAAATTATATAAATCACCTTAAATTTTCTTCACAAGATAGTTAGATTAAAATTCTGTTACCCACAACTAAAGTCAAACCTCCCAAATCTTAAATAATAAACTTACTCTAAGATGGAACTCGTAGGATAAATAAATCAATCTTCGCCAACTAGTTAAAGATGTTGTAATATGCGTCCATACATTTTTTGTATTTGATAACTTTTCATTCTAATTTATATCCATATAGTAAACATTATTATTCAACTGAAGATTTTTTTTTTTTTTTTTTTCAGAATTTCTTTAAATAGGGTTCTCAAGTGTGTCATAGAACGAATCGATTCGAAGATTTTTTTAGAAAAATAAATTTTCCTGATTTCCTACTAAAGAACGTAAACATTTTCACTTTAAAATTGTTCTCCACATACAATAATTTGTTTTCCAATGTGTACAACCTAGAGAGGCCTGCTGTCTTGCAACCACATTATGCTTCTACAGTTTTGAATAATCTGACTTGAAATTTAACTCAGCAAAGACCAAACTGTGATAAATCACAAGAAAAAAATTCAAGTATAGAAGTAACAAGTCTTTTATTTTGATGGACTGCTATAATAGTGGAATGACATGAAGAAAATTTTCATGAATATACTAAAGCAAATTTCTTATACCAATACAAAAAATTGTGTTTCTTTTTCATTGTAGTAGTTAACAATTATTTTTTCTATGAATCCAAGTATTGTAAGAAATGCATTAAGTTATGGCTGAACTAGGTGGATCAACTACGGACATAAATCCTTTTTTGTGCCATGTCTGTGGAAAAGGATTTGACCAGAAAAGTAAACTGAAAGAGCATTCACTTTGCCACTCGGGAGTGAAGCATCATGTGTGTCACATATGCAATAAAAGATTTTTAAAAATATGTTATTTAAAAAAGCATTTATTTATTCATGAGGGAATAAAAGCCTATGTCTGCGAAACGTGCAACAAAACCTTTGTTCACAAGAATGAGCTTCAAAGCCACACGCTTACTCACACGAAAGAAAAGCCCCATGAGTGTTCTTTGTGTGGAAAAGCTTTTGCATTTAGATCCAATTTGAGGAGACACCTGAGGACACACACGAAGGAGAGGCCTTATTCTTGTGACTTGTGCAATAAGGCATTTTCTGCAAACCATAGTTTGCAAAATCACTATCGCAAACACACCCAAGAAAAGCCATACGCTTGCGAGATATGTCAGAAACGTTTTACGCAAAAATATGATGTAAAACGTCATATGTTTACGCATATGAAAGATAAGCCATATGCTTGCAATGAATGCCAGAAAAGTTTTTGTCAAAATGGCGAGTTAAAACGTCATTTACTTATACATCACAAAAGTGATATGTCAGAAATCTGATTTTAAGGTGTCATTTGCTTACTCATCTCAAAAAGAAGTGATATATCAGAAATCTGATTTTAAGGTGTCATTTGCTTACGCATCTGAAAAAGAAGCTATGTAGTACATAAAGCAGAGAAGCAACATGTGTGTAATTGTATGGCAAAGAAGTTTTTCCCTAAATCAAAATTTATCATTTCATCTAAAAACTCTTTTAAAATAAATGTTGAAATTAAAGAAAATATGTTGACGGATTTTAGCGTACTTTTGTTTAATAAAAGAGTCTCTCTTCATGGACGACAAGACCTGCAGAAAATTGTACTACAAGTTTCATGAGAAACACAAAGTTTAAGAATGTAGTTTTGTATATATTTCACTTCTATCACGTACGTTGGTTTTAAACTTTTATAATGTAACAATCCTGATGCTATTGTATAAATATTTATTTTTATTTGAGTGGTATGTGTTACTTTTTAATTAAAAATATTTTTTAGTTTTTTGATAATGTGTTAATGAAAATAATCGCGATGTTTTGTTCGTAAATATGTAACGAATTTATATAATGAAATATAATTTTCTATTTATAAGATATTTTAAAGAATTAAATTTGAAGTACAAATTTTAAATGTTGGTTATATTTTATTTGCTTATAAGTGCATTTTTTAAACTTCGGTTTTAATTTTATAAATATTGAAAATTTAAACTTTTTTTTTACAAGCTTTAAAACTAGAGTTTATATAATATGCATAGGTTATAATGCATAGGCTTAATTCAAAAGTCCTATGCATATGCATAGGACTTTTGAATTAAGTAGTTATATTGAAATTGGAAATTTTGAATAATATATTTTTTTCGTAATGATTTCCTTTTGTTAGTTTTATAAGAACAGCTTCATTTAATATATATCGAATAATACGGTACTCTAAAAAGAGTAAATTTCAAATTTGTAGCCGATAGATTGCGTTTCTGCTACATTGAATAGATTGATTATTTGTGTTGAAATACAAAAATAATTTTAATAAAGGTGACATTTAAATTTCTGTTTATTCATTTCTTCGTTGTTTAAGTTGATAAAATTTTATCCATATCAAATTACAGCCGCTTTTTTAACTGTGTGAAATGCATACTATTTTTGCTTAATTTTTATTATTATTTTTTTCAATGGCAAGGCAATACAAAAAGGGTGGAAAATACAGAATAACAAAGAAGATGTACACAAGAGTTCAACAAAGTTGACTGAAATCATTGTCTTAAGAGTTCTTTAGCTTGCCAGTCGGATTCGCCATGATGTGCCAACCAACGATCGAGATGAGTCCGGTTCATTAGTTCTGCCAAATCACAAAGTGGGCAGTTTAGTTGGTTGGAAATCTCAATGGGCTGTAGATTTTCATTAGATCAGTTCTTTTTGATTGAGACAAATCACCAACTTTCCATTGCAATACACGCAGACAAACCGAATGATTATGCCGAAAATTGTATACTACTTAGTTGTATAGAACGTTACACCGGATGCACCACTAGGAGGTAGGTCTACATTGCACACCATGCTTAAAAAATATAAATGTACGGATTATGAAACCACTATTTTTTTAAACGGGATATTATAAACGGGATTTATTTTTTGTATGTGTGCAATTTCTATACAGTGGAAGTGAGTTTTCTGATGGCTGGAGAAATTATTGGAGTCGTATTTATTAGACGTGGCATGATATTCGGTATAAACTTCGTCTCCATCTACCTACAATGAATACCTTCCATGATGATCAATGCAATGATGAAGTGGATAGACCAACAGAAAAAGAAGACTTCTCATTACTGTAGCTTTCTTCGACATATTCATTTTCTGAGAGCTTATTACCTAGTATCGTTCGTAGTCGATCAAGACTTAAAAAAATTCTTCTTTGGTATGAATAGAACATTGTTAATTCACCAAATATGTCCTTTACAACTGATTTTCATTCCTTATCGTAAGACTTCTTAATTTCTTTTCTTTTTTTCATTATTATTATTATTTGTTATGGCTTCTTCAATTGAAGCGGCCTGATGGCCAACTGGCTAGCGCTCTCTCTGGCAGTTGGTACCGAAGGCTGCAGGTTCGAATACTGGCGGTGGCATGCGTGTTTGTTGGTGGTTCGGAATCCACTTTAAAGTGTAGGTCCCGGTCTGTGTAGCCTAAAGTGTGCATAAGATAACCGTAGAGCGACAAACCAAATCTTCAATTGAATTCATCTTTCAACGTTCCGAGTTAAATTCTTTTGCTGCTTCTTGTAAGATTTTAACAATTAGTACAAGTTGTAATTAAAATCCGTAAAGTACAGTACTGTTTAATACTCGTTGTATTATGTCTACGTGTTTGAATTATTTGGTAAGTTCTTTTGAACTCAATTTTGCTAAAACTGGTATAACTTCTATGCTTTCTTTTCACTAGGTATTCCAGTGGCTATCTGCAAATGGTGAATATTTTCTAGTTCACAATAATTTTTGAGATAAATGTTAAACTTCTGTCATTATTGACAATGGGAGATGGATTCTCAAATGTTTTTTTTTGAATAAAATTTTTATCTAAGCATCTTATGTGAAGGTGGATCTGGCAGGATAATAAATAAATCTGTAAAAATATGCTAATAACATTCATTAACGGTAAAGAAATTAGTTCTGTAAAGGTAATGGTGAAACAACAGTAACTCCCATGTATATCACGAACATCTCACCGATGGGTGATCAGGAGGATAGTGCTTTTTGGTGAGGACTTTTAAGGCTTACCATCCAGCATTTGCGTGTCATATGGGAAAAAACCCGAAAAACTCGTAGCAGGCAGCCTGACTGTCAAAGTGAGATGCTTTTACGGATATGTCACAATCGCCATTGAGTCTTTACGTTTCTGAAAGCAGTAACTAGAACCCTTCGAACCTCTGTCCTCCTGTTCACGTTGCCATAAGGCCACGAGTTGGGTTTTAGAACAACTAATAATTCTCATAGTTCGCATAATATATTTCGATTATCTTGTAAAATATAAAACAGTGGGGGTTTGCAAGTAGCTCTTTCAGTTTAAGGAAAGTTTTTACCTGTTTTTCTTCAATAGTAAATTGCTCTGGCTTTCTGAATAAATTACTCAATGGCTTGGTGATATGCAAAAATCAATAAGTTATAAATTTCAAGAAATATCTAGTAAGTCTCAGAAAATTTTGAATCTGTTTCAAATCGGTTAAGAAGAAGGAATGAGGGAATTTTTGAACTATTCTGTTGCTGGTGATGGACTGGTGCAGTACCACTTTGTACAACTTAGCCTAAAAACTTGACTTTTCGTTTTAAAAATTGGCAGTTCCTGGCCTTTAACTCGAGCCCAAACTTAGAATCAGTCTCGTAAACTTCTTTTAGCCCTGTAATACCAAGAGATATTTATCACAAGAGGAAACCTTCCTCTTCATCAATTGAAGATATGGATTATCTATGCAAATTATGACGATGCTCACATTCATCAAATTTCTAAGAATATTACGCATTTTTGAAAAAAACAAGGCTTTATGGAAAGACCAAAGGGAAGTTTGAGAAATTCATATTGACCGTTGTGAATTATAAAGAATGTATATTTCTGACTTCCTCGATATCTTGGCGGAGGCATAGATGTTTGTGAGTGGTTCGAAATCCACATTAAACCGTAGGTCCCTGTCTAATTAGCCTAAAGTGTGCACGAAATGACCGTAGAGCGACAAACCAAATTAAACATCGATATCTTCATGAAAAAATACATTTTTTAAATTGATGACTGTGAAAACTTTAGAATTTTGTAATTTATCGAAGATATATCTTCGATCAGCGACAAAAGAAAACGCTCTTTGATCATTTTGCTATTAAATTGACTTTAATCCGCACAAAGCCTAATTGTACTGTCTTTCTCTTTCACCAATACTACAGAACTTACATAATCAGAAGAACTAGGCTGAATAATTCCATTCTTAAGCCATCCACTTATTTGCTTCTCTACTTCGACTTTTTCAGGGAATGATAATCTTCTTGCTTTTTTATAAACTGGTTTGACATCTTTTAGTAATATTTTTTCACGTGAGAAGTGTGATTTTTTTTGAAGTTTTATGGTTTGTGAAAACTAAAATCAAAATGTGCTTAATAACTTTATCACAAATATGGTGATCAATATTGTCTTTGTCAAGTAGTTTCAGTGAGATACAAGAAATCATTTCTATCTACTACATTTTTACTTGAATATTTTGGGTGATTTCAATGTAGTCATGAGAAAAAGATTCTTTGGCGTGCTTTAAAATAACGCTTTAATATTTAAAATAACTTTGAAGTTCATTATATGTGTAGGAACAACATGAAATTGCAATAAAATTATATTATTATTAATAGTAATCGCTTTGTCAAAATAACCAAAAGTTTTTATGTTGGCTTTTACAATTTGATATTTTAATTCTTCCGATTCGGATGCATACATTTTTGCATAAGTATTATTACGAATCAAATTTACAGTACTTCCAGTATCAATCAACGAAAAAAAAATAGTTTCGTCTGACTTTACTTTGTTAGTAATTAAACAATTTGATTCTAATACTTTAAAATCCTCTTTGAAGCTTAAATTGTTGAATATAATTTTATGCTTAGGATTATGGTTAGTTCTTATAACTGAAGAAAGATGGAAGGGAGCTGAAACCCTATAAGAATGTCATCCTTTGTGTGTGTTCATTCCTATTTGCAATGGTAAAATGTGAGTATTTTGCAGCAGGTCCATAGATAACGCAGAATCCGTTATGTATTTACCATTTTAGTAGTGCATATCTTCAGGCAAAGTGAAACTAACTTTGTAATGAAAGAATGGATTAGTTTATTGCGCTACTGTCATTTTTTTTGCACAATTTAAGCTAATTATACCAGGATCTACAATTTAACATTGATTCCAAACCACTTACAAAACATCCATGTCATTGCAAGGATTCGAACCTGAAGCACCAAAGGACAGAGTTCTAGCCAATTGGCCATCAAGCCACAATGAAAAAATGAGACTGCGTAGCATTGAAAATTGTATTTATGTCTTTGTAATTATATTATATTAACATATTTATTTTATACATTTAAAAGAAAAATTTTGCCATATTCCGATTTTAGTACTAATAATTTTAAAATACAAAAATAACGATATGTATTTTAAATAAATTAATCCTTCGTTTGTGAAATAATAAATTCACAGATTTTCAAGTTGCATGTGCTTAGGATAAAAAATAAATATACATTAGTTGAGATTTCAAGTATCAAAGTTAATAAAGAAAAAAAAAAATGTATGATTTATTTTTGTCTTAAGCACTTGGCCTCATTTTTTTTTATACATTTTCCACTTTCTATATAATGGACAAAACCATTTCAAAATTTAACTTGTAAGCATTTTTTTTATATCGATAATTGCATTTTCGAACATTGACCCAAATTTAAAAATTTTTCTCTCTATTAAAGCTGTTTATTTTACTTGGAAGAAAGTGAAGAGTTATCCAATTTTACTAAGACTTACTACTGCACTTAGAAAGAATAGTTTATTTATAACAAGGGTCATGGTATACAAGTATCTTAGAATAAGTTATTCTAAACTTAAACATAACATAAATAAAAAAATTAATAACCATAGTTGTGTTCAACCGTTACTTTTGTTCCAATTGAATAATCAGAGGAGTTATTTTAACAATTACTGCAATGTCCATCCTATTATGTGCAGATCATACGTTAAAAATCTTACAATTTCTCATTGAGGATTATAAACTGTTGAGTGTTATCTACTGAGACTTTTTCATTATTAAAATAAATTTTAAAAATAAACCACTTAATAACTCTATTTTTTTTATTCCAATCTAAGAAAAGTAATGAACAAAAGCTATGTGTTCTGAATATATAAGCCATTTTAGAAAATAGGCCAGAAATGAAGTATCTACAATATTAAGTCCCCCCCCTTTCCTTTTGCATTTCTTATCAGGCATATTTTGATTTTTGCAAGTTAACTAATTTTTTACATAGCTTGATATTTCATTAATATAATTTAAAATTGCAGTCAAGTGTTGAAATCAATGTCTAATAACAACTTGCATTTTAAGCATTTATACCAATTATCAATGTTATGTTCCCTCCATATTTATCAAAATGTACTCTCTATATACACTGATCATAAAAAAAAGTAAATAGAATTATCAGCTTTCAAACCAAGACAGTATCTATTAAATTACAAGAGTTTAATTTATAATTCTATGGATGATGTAATACTTACTGACAGCATTGAGTTTTTGTACCACTTTTTTAGAAAATAATATACATCGTAAACACTGGTTAAACACATAATTACATGGAACAATTGCTAGTTAATTATATTTTCACAAAATTAACAAATTTTGTTTCATCAATAGTATCATTGTTTTTATTTCAATGTTTACCATGCTGCTTCATCAGTATTTGAAATGCTTTTAACAGTGGTCAATGAAGCAGGAAAATAAATAGATCAAAATTCTGCAATATTTGATTTTGGCCGAAATAACTTTCCAACTGATCACACAACAAATAAGTAAGAAAGCAGGCCAAACATTTGACTGATATATTGTATAAAATATAGAGCATACCTTTTTTAAATCTGCTTGTGTTGAAAACAATACAAAGATTCTTAAGTAAAATCTTTTGAATTTTAAAGAGGCATACTACAATGTTTACACTCTTTCATTTATACAAACAAAATCCTCCTTTCTAGTTTTTATTAAATTTTATGAATTCCTGTCAATACTTATTTTCTTTTATTCCATCTTATATTTTATTTTATGGTATGTAAAAATTCAGTAATATTACTTGCTCTTATAAGAATCATGTCATACTTGTTTGGTGCAGGGAAATATTGTATATGGTTAAATTAATATACAATTATTCAAAATTACTAATTATATGATATTAAAGTAATTTAAGTTTTTAATCACACTATATTGCTATTTTATAAAAACTGAATGCATTACAATAAAATAAAATTTTATTTACAATAAATATACATTATTTACAACAATTTTATTTGCAATATTATTTTACACTTCGACTCAAATTTGAGAAACCAATTCCAACACAAGTCATTATAACTTTATGGGTTCCTGTTTGCAAATCTTCATCTTTCTCGGTCTCTAATTTCATTCTCAATTGTAAAAAGTCTTCAATGTGTCTTAAAAATTGTATTCTATAAAGGAAATTTAATTAAACTTAATATAAAATATTTTTCTATACAAAAAGATGAAAACATTTACACTAATTATTAGATTAATTTAAATATATTATAACTCCAATCGTTTTGTATGTTAGAATATGCATTAAAACTACATCTCTTCACTAATTTTTTATTCCTTGAAAATGTTATACTAATTAAAAAATATCCAAAAGTACACGTGATAAAAATTTTAGAAATGAAAACTATTCAAAAAAAAAAAAAAAAAAAAAAAAATGCTTATAAAAATAACTAATGCAATAACCACATAAGCATTCATTACATTTTTTTTTTAATTATATATTTGTTATTTCTAATCTCCTATGTTAGTTGAAAACATGCATTTTTTTAATTCAAAAATTAAGATTAATATAAAATGCATTTTAAGTTTTGATTCAATCAATTAAATGTAGTATACATACGTATAAGGTGAAAGAGGGCCTGTTTTTATTTTCGATACATCAGCTGGACCTAGAGCCATCATTAGACAAGCTAAACTCTGATTAAAGCTTTCAATACAACCACCCTGTAATTAATAAATTTTTCATTAAATAACTATTTTATATAAAATCAAATTGAGAGCAGAAAATTTGTAATTTTAATTCTTAAATACAAAAGATTTTAAATAACTTATCCATTTTAAACAAATCAGTCAAAAATTAATTCTTATTTTTTGTATCAGCTTTGAAACAAATTAACATGTTAGAATATAGAAAGGAGATTTTGTTTTTTGTCAAATTATTTACCATCTCACTTATTCTCCAGATTTTATATTTGCAGATTACATTCTATTTCTTAAAAGTGCAACTTGAACTAAAAAGATATTATTTAAAAAGAATTCAAAATTAATATTAAGAACGATGAATAAGAAATTCAAAAACAAAATTCCAAATGAAGAATTTAATGAATGAATCAAAATTATCCAATAAGTTTTTGCATTCTCTTTCTGAATGTATATTAAAAGCTAGATAAAAATGTTCTTTCTTAAAAAAGTTTGATTTTGTGCAAATGTAGATGTACAAAATTAAGTATATAAAATGTTGTTTTTCTTGTCCTACTTGGCTGGCCAAGCCCACGAGCTCATACGCACTCATGATTGAAGGGGAAGGAAGCAGCTTCTGTTGTGATGGAGCACCCGTAGGTAAAAGCCTGACTTTTGCTCCGTGACGCTCTTACAGTCATAGGAGACCGGGACCTACGGCTTAAAGTGGATTCCGAACCACTACAAACATCCATGGCACCATCGGGATTCGAACCCGAAACCTGTGGCACCGAGTGCCAGACACTCGGCCATTCAGGTCCCAAATTTGCCAACAGCACGCAATGTTCCCAGGTGGTCACCCACCCAAGTACTGATCGTGACCGATGATGCTCGACTTCGGTGATCTAACGAGAACCGGTATATTCAGCATGGTACGGACTTTGTAAAATGTAATGTTATCATGGTAAATTTGTTAATAAATTACAATAAGTTCATAGAATAAATTTATAAAATAAGTAAACAAAAAACTCACAAAGGGAAAAAAATGTTTAAACACAAGACAATTATGTCTAATTAAATATCTGCATATTATAAATTCTGATATGTTAAAATTTAACGAACAGACATTTTAGATATATTTAATCTATCCATTTTATGTCATGTTCTTTTAAGGCATGCAAATAAAGATTGAGTATAAAAATTTATCTAATAAATAAAGTTAAACAGAACAGTTTTAAGTTATTAAAAAAAATTTTTTTTTTACTGTCTAATTTTACACTCAATTTTAATAAAATTTCAAGATTTTTTTTTAAAGTGTCAGACACAGAAAACCAGTAAAATGTATTTTTCAGAGCTTCTGTAAAAATATCAAATATCAGAGCATTAAATTAAATGTTAGAAAAATAGCTTTCATATTTCTAAAAAAGGCACAAATAAGAATTAAAAAATATAAAATAAAATACTGCACACATATATATAATTTAATACTTATAGCATCAAGCAGAAAGCACACATACCCTGTTAATTTCTTCAAATAACTTATAACATGCTTGTTTAGCAACATCTTCTGGAACAACAAAATCTTCACCAGAACCCGACGGCTTTGAAATTGCCTCGGCAGAGTAAAAAACTCCAGTTGTACTTTCCGCAATTAATATTAACCCAAAACCAGGTGATCTGAAGAATGAAGAAAACATTTGAATATACATACGGAAAGAATAACAACAAACATTTTATAATATAAATTTACACCTAAGTTTTTTATACAAATAATTTTATCATTTACATTACTTTTTTTATTTTCTCTTGTACGAAGATTAAGTGCAAACTGGATTTATGTTGCCAGCAGAAAGTTAAATTTAATAATTTTTCTTCTTTTACCTGACCTTCATATTAAGCCCTTATTGCCTCCAGCCGAAAGGGAACGATAAACACTGACAAATATTTCAATTATCATAAAACTGTTTTCAAAAGGCTTATTTAAGAACGTACCTGAAAAAATAAAATTTAGGGCTTTTTCGTGACCAATGTTGCATTTCCATTTATTGAAGTTGCACCAAAAAATTCCAATTCAACACCAAGTTCAATAACAGAATTATTAATGTAGATAATTTGTAATTTTATGACCTGGTATATGTCATTTTCCAACTTATTAGAATTATAAATTTTACAACTTTTGCATACAAAAGATAAAAGCCATTGAAAATTAAAATTATCTTATGAATCGTATCTACAGAATAAATTTATAGTGACATTCCAACTTATGCTAACTCCAAGTTAAGCAGTTGATTTCTTCGTTTAATTTCTGTTGCCTGCTATTTTTAATGTTCCTCTTGTCTTTCATTTGAAAAAATACAATTATGATTTTAGTTATAAATTGTTTTTCATATTCATACAAACCTTTTATCATTTCATTTACTTTTTGGTGTTAAATTTCATTTGCAGCATTTAAGTTGTTTGAACAGTCCTTTTAATTTTTCTTATAATTTTCTGCTAATATTTTGGTATTACTGATCAAAACATTGTAACTATGGAAATCACCTAATTAAATACCTATTCTGTGACTAAAGAATTGTTAAAAGAAAATTTAATTCAAAGTTAGTTTTCATATTTTCATATTCTTAGGCATTGTCTTATTTTTTCATTTTTAATCAATATTTTTGTTTTTCTTTTTTGTAATTCAATCGATTTTTTAAAATTTGTTTTATCAATTTCATCTATTTTAGTGTGCTTTTGACTGCAGAAAATCTTCACCATAATCAATATTTTCATTTCTTCACACTTTATTTTTAAGTATTTTTTCCCTTTATTGTAATTTTTCCATGAGGCATAAAAGTTAAAAATTTTACACAGAAGCTAGCTTATCTTTAAAATAATTGTGGAATATAGCAATGACTAGAAAATCATAAAAAGTTAAAAATTATGATTGACTATATAGAGAACAGCAATATTTTTCTTCAACTGTTTTTGATACATTTCATGCCAAGTAAACAAAATTTAGATGGACAGATGGCCTCGCAATTGGACACAAATTTGACTGAAGTGATTTTGGTCCAAACCACCAAATATCACTATAAGGCATAACTGTTTTTAAAATTTGAATATTAAAAATTTTTAAATAATGGATGATAATTATAAAACATATAAAATGAAATTACATAGTTTGAAAATTAAAAAAACATTTTTTAACATTCTTCAAACTTTGAAAACTTTTATAATATATGAAAAATCTAAAACTGTAATTTCTGCCAACATTTTATGAAATTTTATTAAGTACTAAAATATTGCATATACATTTTTAATTTAATTAATATTTTTTCTATTTATTTATAATTAGATAAATTTTACTCCACTTTAAAATTATACAGATGAAAAATTCTTTTTAAAAAATGACTAACATTTAAGAAATTTCATAAATTATATATAATCTCAAAAATATCATAATGATCAAAAATTTTTTTTCAATAAAATAATTTTAAATTTTAATAAATAAAAAAAAGCCATTAAAAATTCACTGCTAAAATTATACTGTTATTGCATTTGAATATGTGGCGATTTATAAATAATTCTCAAATTATTATAATTAAATTGGGTCATAACTATACAACAGATTACAAATAAGAAAAGGAATTGGTTTAAAAAAAATGAAAAAAAAAAATATCTTTGTAAATATAAATTTTACAAACACTTAAAAGTACAGAAATATCAATTTACCATGCAAGCATATTTTGAAAATATATAAATAAAATAAAAACAGGTCAGAAAATTTTTTTCCCATAAATTTAACTTAAAAGTTGTAAATATATATGTTTTATTATTTTATTTATTTTTAATTACCTATACAGTCGATCTATTGTTAAAATATTTTTATTTGCTTAATACATTTAAAATAAAAATTGAAAGCATAACTTAAGGTTCTCTAAAAAAATACTTTCAAAAAGAAAATAAATTTTTGACTTACTTTCCAGAATTTTTTCCTTTATAATGATCTGTATAAATATATACATCAGGCAGAAATTTTAATAGTAAACCCTTAGATGTATCCACCATTCTACTAGCCATAGCAGGAGAAACTCTAACTGAATATGCATAACCTCGAATTCTCTTAATCTTTCCTGAATCCAAGCACTTCACAGGTCGAATTGTATTTACAACTGGACATCGAAACAGTACTTCTCCACCACCTTCTGGAGGTAAACCTCGAGAAATTATCTTTATTTCAAGGTTTTCATCATTCAAAATAAACCTTTTCAAAACAGGAATGGAAGAGTACATGATAGCATCCACCTAAATTATGAAATATTACAATATGAATAATGACATTTCTATAATTCTATATATGAAAATGAATACATAATTATAGTAATAAATTTTTCCTTATGGTTACAAAACCTTTTCTGAAATTTAAAATTTATAGAATGCATGATTTCACGAGGATCAAATTACAGTTTAGGGGACCATTGGGATTCGGCGAGTTTTTTTTTGTACATAATTGGCAATATTCCACTAGTTTTCTCCTGGTCAGTTACTAGTCCATTCCTCAGTCATTTCGATTTCAACTATGTTAGATACCTGTTGTTACATCTTTTCTTGTTTGTGAGTCAAGCGAAATCCTTCAACACATCCTCATCCCACAACAATTTTGATTATTTAAGATAGCCGGCAAGTGCCACAATAGGGATTTCTTTAAAATATGGTATGCCAAGGCAAGTGATTTAGTACATGTTCGATTGCCAAGAATTTCTGTTGTTAATCTGCAGAAACAATACTATTCTGTTTGTTGTAAAAGATAATTCTGATAGATATATGTGTTGATGCACAGCAAAAATTGCATTGTTTCCCTTAAATTTCTGTTTGCTATCATAGTTTGTGCATATCAAGATTTTTTCCCTCAGAACAGCACTACTTTTTAAAAACTGTTACACAGAGATCCCACAAAACTTTCTTTTCTTAAAATTTTGTATAGTATCACAAATTACCCTTTACAGCAATTTTTATTTTGTAATTCGTTTCAAGAAATCAAGTTATGCTGACGGTAAGGTTTCATTTGGGTTAGAAATGCAAGCTGTTGTTATGAGCAAACAAAAATCGTAAAAAAGAAAAGACCCCTAAACTGCTATTTTACACATCTGAAGAAACATTATGATTTTGTTTAATATTTGTGTTTGTACAATACCCTCATAAGAAATAGTGATAAATAAAAAATTTTTATTTTAACACCAAATATAGTTTTGTACTTTCATGATGCAATATAAATGTATATGAAAAAACAATCTGTTAAAAAAATTTCCTAAAGGTATTTGTCACAAGATAACATATTGACAACTATCAGCTATTTAATTAAAGCTTTTTTGTAATAATTTTTACAAAATAACAATTGTCAAGGTACAGATTCCAAAATCATATAATTTTTTCTTATTCTTATTGATATCAAAAGTAGAAAATCTACTTACAGAGGGATCCATGCCATCATTGGTCACTCCTTTTAAAGTAATTTCCAGGGGTTTCTTACAAAAGGGTGCAAGGCATATTAATGCCTCTAAGAAATAACCAATAGACCTTTCAATGCCGCAATCATGTTGTAATTTACCTCCAATAAGCAATCCTGGTCTATACTTCACAACAGTACCTTGATTAAACAGAAATTAAAAAATAATAAACATTTAAGTCATTAACTTTCACTCAGTTTTAGTTAAAAAACTTGCAAAATGCTTTTTGGCCACTGAGTTTTAATTTTCATTTACCTTTGTCCAACATCTTAATTACTGCATTAATCTAGATACATTATGATAACTATACAGTTTCTGCAATTACAGTGACTTAACATAATTTCTTATTGTTGATTATTAATAATTATTGCCATGGGCACTACTTCTTTGTAAATTTCAATGAGGCATTATACTTTCACTTGCATAAAGTGACAATAGCAATTCTACTTGCTTTTAAACATTGATATTGCCTATTAATTCTAGTTATTTTTAATGTAGCAATATCAACTGGAAATTTGAAATATATTCATTTTTCTAAGATTGTCTTCAATAATACTTTTTAAAAAGTATACTTTAAAATTGATAATAGTTGAGACTACAACCAACTACTATACTAATATTTTAATTTCGATTTAATAATTTCTTATTTGAAATAAAAACAATGAATATAAACATAATTTTTTTAAATTTTATTAGTTTTTAAATATGCAAAGAAATGATATTCAAAATATGTTATCACATCTTGATTTAATTGCCCTTGGCTACTATTAATTTTTCAAAACGCATAAATAAATCCATTTTGGCGAGATAAATACTCGTTTATCCACATTTTGGGATGACTTTATCCATTTTCAAATACATTATTCAGTCAAAATAAAACATTAAGATTTCTTATATATACATTTGTAAAAAAAAAAAAAAAAAAATTCATCAGTTGATTATTAATGATTGCTCTTTTACTCTAGCACTAAATAATATCTATTCAAATAAAAACTTTTATAAAATTGGTGATTTAACTTACCCGTTTCGTTGACCACAATCGAAGATCCATCAGTAATATTATCCAATAATTTCAAGAAATTATGTTCGTAGTCTAAACAAGAAAGAGAAAGATTTATTAGGTGCAATAATAAATAGAATTTTCAGTTTAGAAATTTTATGACTCTTTTAAATAACATTATTATATACATAATTTTCTAAAAAGGAAAACTTACCATTTACACCCGGTTCATCAGATGAATCTCGTATATTTTTTATTTGTATAGGTTTTCCGCTTAATGTCGATAATGTTAGCCTCTGACGAAAAAAATTACAGCCATAATACATCAAAGAACTCATGATTTTGTTCTACAATGAGTGAAATTGTAAAAATACAAAACACGTGCAATACACAAGTTTCAAATTCACAAATATATTTGAAACTGTTGCCACAACTAAGAAAATTTAAATAGAAAACTGCCTCTATAATTCAGATTTGTCGGATTGCAATAAATATTATATTTTATTATTCAAAGGCATAACTCATAAATAATTTTATAGATTTAAAATTTAAGATTAATTATTTATTAATTTTCTAATTTATAACCGAAATTTATACATTAATTCAAATTTATCTTAACCACTTGGCCAAAGGGTGATTGTTCGGTTCTTTTCCTTCGAAGAACAAGAGAATTACTAATAAAAGCAGTTTAATGAACCTTATTAAATTTTTATATAGATCGAAGACCTCGTGTTTCATTTATGTATATCACAAACGAGAGAAAGGTAACATGTCATCCAGAAGGATTTTCAAAGGCTACTACCGCAATTTTTGGGTGGTTATAGAAGAAAATCCAAAAAATTATCAACTAACACTCATAACAATTGAACACTGCTGTAACCTTTCCAAATATATCATTTTGTTTCTGCAGTTTTAGGTAGACTGAAGAAACATTTTTAATAAATAAATTTAAAATTGGAATAATTTACTGTTTAGAATTTGGGGAGATCCTTGGGGAGATTCATTCCTTCGTACTCTTCAGCGGATACAACAAAAACAAATGATTCGTTAGAAAATTTATTATAAATGATTAGAATCAATAGATTCATGCTTTATCGCAGTGCCATCTATTTTTCTATAGATGAACAAATAAGTTAATAATTTGTTGGCGAACATATATTGCTACATGTTTCCACGATAACTATTTCAAATAAATATATTAAATTTAAATAAATTTCAAATTTTATTAATATTTAACATTTGTAAATTTTACACCATCATGCATATTTTTTCAATGTCCTGTCAATATTTTTTCAATGGGCTGAATTTTTCCCTTCAACTATGTTTTATTTACACTTTTTGTTAATTATTATTTTGTTAACTATCCAAATTTTAAAATAATTTTATTTTAATAAAAATTTACAAATTAACTGTCTGTGATTTGGAGAATTGAAACAATTATTTATTTCCCATTTATTATTAGAACAGAATTTCGAAAGTGCATTTTTTTGCATTGAAAATCTACAATTATATTATATTTAATAATAATAAAATTCTCGAAAATAAGATTTGTTAAATAATATTTATTTAAAAACATATTTATGACATGTATCCCTTATTTACCTCTACACAATTGTTCCTTCTCGATATGATTGGCATATTGCTTCTTTATTGGCATATTTTCTGCTCTCAAAAATCAGTTTCTTTTGTGAGTACTATTAATATTTATAATATAATTGGTAGCGCCATCTATCAATTATATTAATAAATAATCTAAACGAACACTTACAGAAATCTAATTATTGTTTTTTCCACCTTTTTAATTTAAATGAATTGTTTTAAATATAAAACAGGAGCAATAGTTCCTTTGTGTTAACCTTTTACGCTTTGGAACATTACATATATTTGGGATGGCATTCTTCCAGGCATTATGTTCCTTGAAGAAGCCATCCCAAATCTATGTAATGTTCCAAGGCGTAGAGCAGTCGCTCACTTCCGACTAGCCACTGGACATGACTGCCTGCGTAAACATCTTTACAGACACAAAATTGTTCCTTCCCCGATATGCACTCTGTGCAGCTCTGGAGAGGCCATGGACTCCTCACATCTACTGCACTGTCCTGCTCTCAGCAAGACTTCTCTCGCCGAGCGATATTGGGAGGCTAGAGATATGTTTGATTAATGAACTCTATTGCAGCATGTTTTGTTGTTTTCTCTATTCTTTTTTTTTATTTTTCGTTGTTCTGTAACTGTTCATAATCTGCCATTGGAAATAAAAAAAAAACCTTTTATAAAAAAATGTACTTGTATATTTTGATGAAATGTTTAAATAATTATGATGCGATGCTATATTAATTACTTCACATTGCTATTAGTGAATTGTTTTAGTCCTGGATCCATGATATTTCTTTTGAGTGTTTCACTTCTGTGAAGTAGTATCCATGATGTAGTTCGGAATAAGTATCACTTATCATCTCGTTTACAACAAATCATAATTTATTTGTGTATCTGAGAACCAGATTTTACATTTAATTTTGAAGCCAGTGTAAGCAGTAGAACTTACTCAATGGACAGAGAGATCCGAACTGGTTGAAAAGAATTGTGTTTGATCCTCAACTTTTGCAGAAAAAGGATAGAACAAAAGTATCTGAAGAAATAAACAAGTATTATATATATATAAAAAATATTTTTAAGTCAATTCCTTCCTTTTTTTTTTCACTTTATTGCAGAAAGTCCTTTATAAATAATTTTCACTCATTTTTTTAAAGTTTAGCTGGCGCCATCTATTGGTACATACATTCTACTTAAATCTAAAAAAAAAAATTAACTAATTAAATTTAATGAATGAATTAATATTTGAAAAAAAAACTGTATTAACATCCAGTGTCATCCGCTACAAGTTCCAAAAAATGTATTTGAATTCGAGTGGACGAATAAAAAGTATTTTATGAGCGATTGAAAATTTGAACAAGATATATATAGGGAGAGTGTGAGCAAATAGAAGGAATTGAAAAACTGTATTAACATCAAGTGTCATCCACTACAAGTTAAAAAAAATGTATTTGAACTTGAGTGGATGAATAAAAAGTATTTTATGACCGATTAAAAATTTGAACAAGATATATATATAGGGAGAGTGTGAACAAATAGAAGGAATTGAGAAAACTGTATTAACATCAAGTGTCATCCACTACAAGTTAAAAAAAAAAAATGTATTTGAACTTGGTGGATGAATAAAAAAAAGTATTTTATGACCGATTGAAAATTTGAACAAGATATGTATATAGGGAGTGTGAATAAATAGAAGGAATTGAAAAAAACTGTATTAACATCAAGTGTCATCCACTACAAGTTAAAAAAATGTATTTGAACTTGAGTGGATGAATAAAAAGTATTTTATGACCGATTGAAAATTTGAACAAGATATATATATAGGGAGAGTGTGAATAAATAGAAGGAATTGAAAAACTGTATTAACATCAAGTGTCATCCACTACAAGTTAAAAAAAATGTATTTGAACTTGAGTGGATGAATAAAAAGTATTTTATGACCGATTGAAAATTTGAACAAGATATATATATAGGGAGAGTGTGAATAAATAGAAGGAATTGAAAAACTGTATTAACATCAAGTGTCATCCACTACAAGTTAAAAAAATGTATTTGAACTTGAGTGGATGAATAAAAAAGTATTTTATGACCGATTGAAAATTTGAACAAGATATGTATAGGGAGAGTGTGGTTAATAGAAGGAATTGGAAAAACTGTATTAACATCAAGTGTCATCCACTACAAGTTAAAAAAAATGTATTTGAACTTGAGTGGATGAATAAAAAGTATTTTATGACCGATTGAAAATTTGAACAAGATATATATATAGGAGAGTGTGAATAAATAGAAGGAATTGAAAAACTGTATTAACATCAAGTGTCATCCACTACAAGTTAAAAAATGTATTTGAACTTTAGTGGATGAATAAAAGTATTTTATGACCGATTGAAAATTTGAACAAGATATATAAATAGGGAGAGTGTGAATAAATAGAAGGAATTGAAAAAAACTGTATTAACATCAAGTGTCATCCACTACAAGTTAAAAAATGTATTTGAACTTGAGTGGATGAATAAAAAGTATTTTATGACCGATTGAAAATTTGAACAAGATATATATATAGGGAGAGTGTGAATAAATAGAAGGAATTGAAAAACTGTATTAACATCAAGTGTCATCCACTACAAGTTAAAAAAAATGTATTTGAACTTTAGTGGATGAATAAAAAGTATTTTATGACCGATTGAAAATTTGAACAAGATATATATATAGGGAGAGTGTGAATAAATAGAAGGAATTGAAAAAACTGTATTAACATCAAGTGTCATCCACTACAAGTTAAAAAAATGTATTTGAACTTGAGTGGATGAATAAAAAGTATTTTATGACCGATTGAAAATTTGAACAAGATATATATATAGGGAGAGTGTGAATAAATAGAAGGAATTGAAAAAACTGTATTAACATCAAGTGTCATCCACTACAAGTTAAAAAAAATGTATTTGAACTTGAGTGGATGAATAAAAAGTATTTTATGACCGATTGAAAATTTGAACAAGATATATATATAGGGAGAGTGTGAATAAATAAGAAGGAATTGAAAAAACTGTATTAACATCAAGTGTCATCCACTACAAGTTAAAAAATGTATTTGAACTTGAGTGGATGAATAAAAAGTATTTTATGACCGATTGAAAATTTGAACAAGATATATATAGGGAGAGTGTGAGCAAATAGAATAAATTGAAAAAACTGTATTAACATCAAGTGTCATCCACTACAAGTTAAAAAAAATGTATTTGAACTTGAGTGGATGAATAAAAAGTATTTTATGACCGATTGAAAATTTGAACAAGATATATATATAGGGAGAGTGTGAATAAATAGAAGGAATTGAAAAAACTGTATTAACATCAAAGTGTCATCCACTACAAGTTAAAAAAAATGTATTTGAACTTGAGTGGATGAATAAAAGTATTTTATGACCGATTGAAAATTTGAACAAGATATATATATAGGGAGAGTGTGAATAAATAGAAGGAATTGAAAAAACTGTATTAACATCAAGTGTCATCCACTACATGTTAAAAAAAATGTATTTGAACTTTAGTGGATGAATAAAAAGTATTTTATGACCGATTGAAAATTTGAACAAGATATATATATAGGGAGAGTGTGAATAAATAGAAGGAATTGAAAAAACTGTATTAACATCAAGTGTCATCCACTACAAGTTAAAAAAATGTATTTGAACTTGAGTGGATGAATAAAAAAGTATTTTATGACCGATTGAAAATTTGAACAAGATATATATATAGGGAGAGTGTGAATAAATAGAAGAAATTGAAAAAACTGTATTAACATCAAGTGTCATCCACTACAAGTTAAAAAAATGTATTTGAACTTTAGTGGATGAATAAAATGTATTTTATGACCGATTGAAAATTTGAACAAGATATATATATAGGGAGAGTGTGAATAAATAGAAGGAATTGAAAAAAAACTGTATTAACATCAAGTGTCATCCACTACAAGTTAAAAAATGTATTTGAACTTGAGTGGATGAATAAAAAGTATTTTATGACCGATTGAAAATTTGAACAAGATATATATATAGGGAGAGTGTGAATAAATAGAAGGAATTGAAAAAACTGTATTAACATCAAGTGTCATCCACTACAAGTTAAAAAAAAAATGTATTTGAACTTTAGTGGATGAATAAAAAGTATTTTATGACCGATTGAAAATTTGAACAAGATATATATATAGGGAGAGTGTGAATAAATAGAAGGAATTGAAAAAACTGTATTAACATCAAGTGTCATCCACTACAAGTTAAAAAAAATGTATTTGAACTTGAGTGGATGAATAAAAAGTATTTTATGACCGATTGAAAATTTGAACAAGATATATATATAGGGAGAGTGTGAATAAATAGAAGGAATTGAAAAACTGTATTAACATCAAGTGTCATCCACTACAAGTTAAAAAATGTATTTGAACTTGAGTGGATGAATAAAAAAAGTATTTTATGACCGATTGAAAATTTGAACAAGATATATATATAGGGAGAGTGTGAATAAATAGAAGGAATTGAAAAACTGTATTAACATCAAGTGTCATCCACTACAAGTTAAAAAAATGTATTTGAACTTGAGTGGATGAATAAAAAGTATTTTATGACCGATTGAAAATTTGAACAAGATATATATATAGGGAGAGTGTGAATAAATAGAAGGAATTGAAAAAACTGTATTAACATCAAGTGTCATCCACTACAAGTTAAAAAAAATGTATTTGAACTTGAGTGGATGAATAAAAAGTATTTTATGACCGATTGAAAATTTGAACAAGATATGTATAGGGAGAGTGTGGTTAATAGAAGGAATTGGAAAAAAAACCAAAAAAAAAAACCAATTATGGCTGTATGAAAGTGAGTTTTTTAATTGAAGGAATTTTGTATGTACACCGTTATAAATACCTAACTGTAATTTTTTTCTCTTTTTACAATTAAGAATTTATTTCCCTTCTTCATTTATTTTTTTACCTATTGTGTTTAAACTTTTATTTTAATAGTCTACTAACATTAATTATTCAGATGCACAATAAATATTTAAGTTTTAGTTCTGATGAGGAGGTTAAAAGACATTAAGTTTTATTGGAACTCTGTAATCAGTACGCCAGTTGCCGCATTGCGTTGTAGTTGACGTAACTCAAGTTAACTCAAGTTCGAATCAAGATAAAAGTTTTGTGTCCATCGAGTTTTTCAAGCTTTTTGAAAGAAATCGGTCTTATACATTAGTTCCTTTTTAAGTATATTTTTAACATAAAATAAATTTTCGGGTGTTTTTAATTTGTGTTAATTAATAAAAATTTAATTCTTATACCTTTATTATTTCTTGGTTATATTTAACATGAGTAAGTTTACATAAAATTAGTTCATCGGAGAACTTCGTAACAGGTACATTCATTTCAATTGCTATTTTTTATATTAAGAGGATAATTTGTTGTATTGGTATTAATTTATTTGAGAGCTAAAACATTTCATTACACTCCTATTTAATAATGACTTATGTCATATTGCGTATGATGTGTTGTTGAAATAACTAATTTAACATAATAGTATTTTTTCAGATAAATATACAACATTATATTTTAGTGTTTTGAACATTTCTATTGTTCTACTTATAGTCAAACGGGCCATTAATGATAACTTATATGTCTTATTGCATGACATTAGTGTTGTAGAAACAATTAATTTAACATACTAAGTAGAGATGGATAAAACTATTAATTTACGTTAACGGTGTTAATGTTAATACAAGTTAATGGTTAATTTTAACCGTCAAACGTAACACTCAATTTTTTAATGTGTGGTTAAATTAGTTACATTTTTACTATACAGTCAACAGCATTAGTTTGATTTCATCTTATATTCGTTACTAATAAAGACTTATTCAACTTTAACATTTCGATTTATAATTTGTTACTAATAAAGGCTACAAAACTGAAAGCATTTTAAATCCATATAAACATACACTCAAGAGCCAAAACATTATGACCACCCCTACATTTTGCAATGAACTCGCCTGGATGACGTGGAAGGGACGTGATCAGGTGGAAGTGGTATTTAACTGCTGCTGGAGAGTCTAAAGAATCATTCTTTCACTTACTTCTGTATGTGATGGGAAAAGCTGCGGATCTAAGCGACTTTGATAGAGGGCAGATTGTAATGGCTCGAAGGCTCGGAACAAGTATTTCCGAAACTGTACGACTCGTGGGTTGTTCGCGATCTACAGTTGTTAGTACTTATGCAAAGTGGATGAATGACGGTGAAACCAGCAGTAGACGACATGGTGTTGAACGTCCACACGCTATCAAAGAAAAAGGTCGTCGGAGACTGTTTCGCATTATGAAGCAAAACCGGAGCCAGACAGTGGCTCAGCTGACAACCCAATACAATGCAGGGCCAAGTAGAATAGTATCAGAGCACACTGTTCAGCGGACACTGTTGGATATGGGGCTACGCAGCAAACGTCCCACTCGCGTGCCTTTGCTGACCAAGCGTCATCGCCAACTGCGCTGGGCCCGGGAACATCGTGACTGGTCCATGGATCAGTGGGAGAGAGTTGCCTGATCAGATGAATCACGGTTTGTCATTCATCACGCCGATGGCCGTGCCAGGATACGCCGTCTTCCAGGCGAACAGTTGCTCCTTCAATGTACAGTAGGTCATACACAGGCCGGTGGTGGCGGTATTATGCTTTGGGGGACGTTTTCTTGGGCGTCTCTGTGACCCGTGGTTGTGGTAGAGCAGACCATGAATGCTACAGGGTATCTGAACATCATTGCGGACCAGTTGCACCCTTACATGGCCTCTGTTTTTCCAGCTGGAAATGGAATGTTCCAACAGGACAACGCCCCTTATCACAAGGCTAAAATTGTGTTGGAGTGGTTCCAGGAACATGATGTTGAATTCCAGTTAATGTCCCGGCCGTCTAACTCACCGGATCGCAATCCGATAGAACACATTTGGGATGTTCTGGGACGGCAGCTCAGAGTTCAAAGACCACCAATTCGCAATATCTCGGATTTGCGTTACCGTTGCTTAAACATCTGGTACAATCTGTCTCCGGTCATCTACCAAGGACTTGTGGCATCTATGCCAAGGCGGGTTGAAGCTGTGTTGCGCGCCAAAGGTGGGCCAACTCGTTATTGACAGGTGGTCATAATGCTTTGGCTCTTGAGTGTATGTTGTGATTGGTACTAATCTTTATAAGAAATGTGGCATGGATAATAAATAAAAAAAAAGTCGAGAATACTTATTTGGACATTTATTCTCAGCACTTAGTACTTGTAACAATAAATAATCAAACAAAACACACAACATTTACAAAGAAACAAAATTCAAATAAATTTTTATGTTTGTTTATTAGTCATATGTGTAGAATTTCTCCTTATTTCCGATTCAGTGTTTTAGTGTTTACTGTTTTTAGAATAGTATAATTCTAATTTTGCTAACAATTCGAATGTAGGCTCCACTTGATCTCGAGGCCCTAGGCTGAAGCCTAGTTATCCTATACGAAAATCCGGCCCTGAATCCATGCAAACAAACACTAGTGGCTCCTATTTCAATTTCACTCATTTGCGTTTCTCTGCAATTGTATGAACAGGATTCCAAAGGTCAAGATACATCCGAAATTATTAAGCAGGAGATTTTTATCTACTTTTAACATGTCCCAAGCTGTGATGTAAACAGGATTTAAATTGCTCAAAGCTCTTATGGCCACTAAACGTTGAAATCCAGAAGGGTCTAATTTCAGAAATTCATCTTTTAAGATTTCCTTGTTGTAAATATTTTGAAATGTGGCTGAAGCCTTTCTCATTGCAGCTGGTACATCAGACAGAGACGTAATGAGACACATAATTGATATGACACAATAAACAAAGGTGAGAATACATTCTACAACATGGGTCAGTGTAAGATCCACCATACCCAAGGCCAATCCTAAGCTGGTATACATTACAGCGAAAAACATACATAACATCAAAAATACTGAAACTTTAACGGCTTCATCGAAAAGCAGGCAACATTTATTGATGAAATAGTACATTTTCACGTGATAATAAAATGAAGGATTTAAGAAGTTTTTTTTCAGAATTTCAGCCTGCAATCGAATGGCATTGCATAGTTTATTGCTGAAACCAATGTAAATGATGCTTAAAAAGGTGAGCATCAGAAACTTCAACGAAAAGTATACAATTATACCAAAGAAAAATATAAAGATTCTGAGCACTGGATGGTTATCCAATGAATATTCAAACAAAAAGTATCTAACATGCTTGTAGGTGCCTTCATGAAAAGAAGTAATAAGAAAGGAAAAGGGAAATATTACTGGATATATAACTGTAAAAACAATAATTGTGCCAAATTGATAATCTTTTTCATAATTGTAAGACTTCAGATTGTAGTCAATTTTTTCTAAACACACTAGAAAATTCTTAAAACACGGTCTATTAATTTCGAATTGATACCAGAGAATGAAGGGAAAAAATAGACTGATGAGATCATTCGCGGCATGCTTAGATAATTCGAATTTCCAAGCTGCACAAATACACAATGCACTGTATGCGAATGATAAATATAAAACAATAGCTGGGATTTTGAAAAAATTCTTAATGTAAGTGAAAAATTTCCTTTTTTTAAGTGGAACGTTTTGACACGTTAATCCAAACATCTTCAATATAAGAAAAAAACAGGTATTCCACAGCTTCGGGGATTTAAAACGAAAAACCATTATTATTTAAATTTTTTTTCAATCCTATATTACTTAATAGTTCAATTTAAAAAATAATGTTTTTTATTGTCCCAAATGAAATTATCTTAAACTAATTTTTAAAAGTTTTATAAAAATCAATAAGGAATACCTTAAGAATTTTCTCAAGGAATACCTTTAACACCACACGCAGATAAAAAACAATTATATATCCATCTAATATTTATTTTAATTCAAATGAAATTCGCCAATCAGAATTCTTTGATTGCAAAACACTTATGCAGATGCTTGCTTTGTGATTTGACGAATAATGATTTGGTGAAAATCAATAAGGAATACCTTTAGAATTTTTTAAGGATAACACCACACGCACATAAAAAACAGTTATACATCCATCTAATATTTGTTCTGGCTAAAATGAAATTCGCCAACAAAAATTATTTGATTCTAAAATAGTTATGCAGATGCTTGCTTTGTAATTTGACGAATAATGATTCAGTGAAAATCAATAAGGAATACCTTTAGAATTTTTTAAGGCTAACACCACACGCACATAACAAACAATTATATATCCATCTAATATTTGTTCTGGCTAAAATGAAATTCGCCAACAAGAATTCTTTGATTCTAAAACAGTTATGCAGATGATTACTTTGTGATTTGACGAATAATAGTTTGATTCACTTTTCCTGGAATTTTGCTTAACAATTTTCGTTAAGTGCATCATTTTAGTTTTATCGATTTTTGCCAATCAATTTTATCTATGTCAATCCATCTTTGAAAAATATCTAAATTATTTTATTTTGCTAGTTCCAGAAAATCAATAATAAAAAAAAAAAAAATAATTTTTATTTAAACTAGTCAGAAATCGATTTTTTCCAATTATAAAGCTCTTAAAATGTATTGCATTTTCTGGATATTCTTTCGTATAAAAAGTTAATTGAATTTTCCACTACACGCATGAAAAACATTTTTTTTTTTTTTTTTTTAATTATCAGAATTTTCAACGAAAACAATTTTTCATTTTAGGGAAATTCGTTTTTCGTTACATAATCTTGACAATTATTTGCACAATATTTAAAAAAAATTATATTAAATTGAATAAACTAAATTGAATAAAAATATTTTGTTTGATCAATATTATTAGTATTTAAAAAAAAACCCGAATCGTTGCTCAGTGGCAACGCGCCGCAAGTGAGCATTAGGGCGGAGGTAAAATCAGCCTTTGTTGTAGACACTGTTTCAAAAAATAGATTTGGTTTGTCGCTCTACGGTCATCTTGTGCACACTTTACGCTGAACAGACCGGGACCTACAGTTTAAAGTGGATTCCGAACCACTCACAAACACCCATGGCACCACCGGGACTCGAACCCAAAACCTGTGGTACCGAGCTCCATAGCTCTAGCCACTCGGCCATTCAGGCCCTTTCAAAAAACAGGAGATTCGATGACGTTTGGGATGTTCAGCTTCTTGCTTTGTTAGTTGAACTACCTGGTAGGAGGTTTTGGGATTTCTTCCATATGATACGCAAATGCGGAGTATACCCCTTAAAAGTCTTCTTGGAAGACACTGCCCTCCTTCTTCAGCGTCACGAAGCTAAGTCAGACTTCTACCTACGGGTGCTCCATCACAACGGAAGCTCCCCCACCCTTTTCCTCCGTCCATGAGATCACATGGGTTCTTGGACTTTATCTAGATGTTGCTGTCGACCAAGCGGGATAAGAAACAACAAACAGTATTTAAAAAATATTTTTAACTTTATTTATTTGCTTTGTCCGTCCAAAACTGAAGAACTTCACTGTTAAGAGGGGATAATAGGATTTGTTTTTCAGAGTCGCACTGAAATGTTGAAAAGAGCGTTTACGAGGGGCGCTCGCTGCTTACGCATTCAAATGTGGACGATAAAACCACTGGAGTCAGAAAAAAAGCTTAAAACTTCACAACATATGAATGAAAAAAATGAAATGAAGTAAAATAAAACATAATTTTTTAGCTTTATTGAGCTGTGTCATTTATAAGTTATATGTAAATTAAAATTAAATTTGATTTCATTTAGGAAACATAATGTAATATAAAGTCTCAGAATCATGTCCTAATGTTTTTTCTAATGCAATTCGTTCTCTATATATGTGGGAAATAGACAAAAAAATTTAGAAGTAAAGTCATTGATTTAATATGTTTCTTAGGAAATATGATTTCAAAAACATAAAAAAATATATTGAATAGTTAGGCTTTATTTGCTCCAGGTAAAATTCTTTTAAAATAAACCTTGCTTTCTTGTAGGCAACTGAAAATTACCTTATTATTTTTCAATTCCTACTATTAGTTCACACACTCGATATTGTATATCTTGTTCAAATTTTCAATCGTTCATAAAATACTTTTTATTTATCCACTCAAGTTCATATACATTTTTTTGAACTTGTAATGGATGACAATTGATGTTCATACAGTTTTTTCAAATATTAATTCAGTAATTAAATTAAATTAATTAATTTTAGTTTTCTTTACATTTAAGTTCACACACTCGATATTGTATATCTTGTTCAAATTTTCAATCGTTCATAAAATACTTTTTATTTATCCACTCAAGTTCAAATACATTTTTTTGAACTTGTAATGGATGGCAATTGATGTTCATACAGTTTTTTCAAATATTAATTCAGTAATTAAATTAAATTAATTAATTTTAGTTTTTTTACATTTAAGTTGCATGTATCTACCAATAGATGGCGCTATATGTAAGAGGAAAATTTGGACTTTATCTATAAAGGACTTTCTGCAATATAGTGAAAAAAAAGTATTGCCATTAAAAAAATTCTTTTTTGTATGATTTCTTATGCAAATTATCTTCCTTAAAAATATTAAAGAATATATATATATATATATATATATTGCTCTTAAGATTAAAAGATGTATTTCTTTTGTTTTGCTGAAACATACACGGTGGGCTAAATAATGCAGCGACATTTTTTTAAAACCCCAGGAAATTATCTGGTTGAAATGAAATTTCGAATATATTGGTAGTATTTCGCAATTAAGCGATGAAGGAATCTTATTAAAGCTAAAATCAATAGAACGCATACAGTATAGACTCGAACAAAATGGTTTTTATTGGAAAAGTGGTGTTGGCACAAATGCTTGTTAGCCCCAAAAATGTGTCTCTTAGAAAGAAATATGATCTCCATTTGCTCTCTTGAAGCCGTCTTTCTATACTTATCACCACATTATCCAACGGCTATTTATGTAAAGGTGCCTGTTTTTCAAGGAACATTTATTTCAGTCTTGGAATATTTCCCAGAGGATAAATTTAGATGACAAAAGATACATCCTCAAAGCATCCAATACATGCTCTATGGGATTTAAATCGGGGATTTAGCCGATTTTTTTTCGTCCTGCAGCTGGCAATACACAGACAGTTATCTTTATGTTATAAGCAAGGGATGCACCACTGTTACTCCTTTTGCACTAGACATAAACTGCCCTACGTGCAGCTCGAAGATATGCTGCGGACGTGAGTAACACTACTCCCACAACGCTCCTATTAGACTGGGAACTACAGTTTAAAGTAAATTTCGAACACCTACAAACATCCATGGCACTGCCAGGACTCGAACTCGATATCTGTGGTACCGAGCGACAGAGCACTAACCACTCGGCCATCAGGTCCCGGCTAATCCATTCTAATATTATGTTCTGTTTGCAAAAATTGCAAGCAGAATTATGTTTCTGTTATTATGTTCTGAATTTTGTTTGCAATTCGGATGTTATGCCACTTTGTGTTAATATCCATAAAAACGAAGTGTGTTCCAATAGCACCTCGGAATAGCCGCACTTGGGGGAGAATCACTTGTTGGCTATATCAATATCCAGTAACAGTACATCCGTCAGCTATTTGAAGTTCAATCCACCTGTTTAACATAATGCTTCTCCAGACGAGCCTGCATGAAGCATCTTTCCTTGATGAAAATAGGATTTTTAATAATTAGATTATGAAACGACAGCGTTCAACACATTACAAAGTGTTTCATACAGTAATCCGATATTCGATGACTCGGCTCTTTCCAAAACTTAGAACCGATGGAGCATTCGCCATTCCAGATACTGCACGTTGTTGCCGTAGATGTCCGTTAGGACGTTTTAGCTTAGCGCATGCTGATAGGAAATTATGTTTTCTATGAGCATGCGCGCTGGGGAGAAAAAGCTAAAGGACGTCCTACGGTAACTAACGTACGGTATGCAAAAACTCTCTAATGAGATGTTGTATTCTCTCCCTTCCTTAAATCCATTATTTATCTATTTGATGTGTAAGAGCATTTTACAAAAAGTATCATTTATTTATTTACTCAACGTAAAACTTATGAACTATAACAGGGGTGGCCGAACCAAATGATATTGCGGGCCACTTTGAAAATGCATCCTAACTCCGCGAGCCGCATATAAAATTATATATACCCATATTAGATTTAGACCCACTGCAGACTTTCTTTTGGAGTGAAAAACTGAAACATAATGAGTTATTATCATTGTGTTTACGTGTAAACATAAGTAGGTACTTACATACTAACGGTACCTTGGCGACAATTAGTGAAAACGCGCCAACGGCAGCTACAGATTTGGCGGTTTTTAAATGGCGCCAATCCACACTTAAAAAACAATCAAAACGCTTTCAAAATATTTTTATTCAAAACAATAAAATATATAAAACACTTCATTTAAAATCAAAACGATTTAAAAATGCCGGCCACAACGACTTTTACGTTTAGTAAACAAACTTTCATCAATTTCCACAATGCAATCTGGTCCACCTACCTTTTTTTCTGGTTTATTCACCATATCCAAGACACATAATTCACGCATGTAATTGTTCCAATCTATAACAATTTTATCCGATATATCAAGTTGCTTTTCACAAAATTTAATCGACGTCAACTCCTTGCACCAGCAGTATATGAATCTCAAAGCTGTACGAAATGGAATTCTGCTTCCTTCAAACCAGTTGTCTTTTCGGAATCCCACACGATGAGCACACTGACTGAAATTGCATTTCCAAAACTTACGTTCACCAAAATAAAGTTTCATGTCATGGGAATTGGGACAGTTTCGTTGTTTTGGTAAAATATTTCGCTCCTGGAAAAATAAAATTGCATCGTGCTCCGCTTCTGGCAAATCCCAAATACGCATTTTCGTATCACAACATTATGGCGTCGAAACTCAGCAAATCTACAGCTGTTAAGATTGCCGCCACTTAAAAAGCGCCAAATCAGCAGGGGTTACTGTATTGGCGCCACTGAAAAACCGCCAAATCTGCAAGGGTTCAATTGGCGACACTTAAAAACGCCAAGTCTGTCGCCAAGGTACCGTTAGTACGTGATACCCATATGTAATATATTAATAATGAAAGTAAACGCACATTAAGAAATATATAACACTAAAAATGAAATATAAAAAATATACAAATATCAACGAAAAAAAAAAATGAAATAATTAAAAAAATATTTATTTTACTAGTGCGATATTTGTTTCTCCACTCTTTCACTTAACTTTTGCAAATCGATGAGCGCGCATCATGAGTTCGCAGAATATTATAATTTAATTATTCTTCGAACTCATAACGGTAAATTCATAAATGAAACAGGCAATATCTGTCCTACATTCGCAAGAATATTGTTTTAAAATAAAAGTTAATTTTTTCTCATCATTTCGACAGTTAATTTTTAAATATATGGATGCACGCGCAATTGGTTTTCATCACAATTTTTTTAATATATTGGTTTTCAGTACTATGGCCATTATAAAATAAATATATTTTGTAAAAGTGCGATAAATCTCACGGGCCGGAAAAACATTTAAGGCGGACCGTGGGTTGGCCGCCCCTGGTTTAGACAATCTATAATCTATAATTGTGCTAGACAAGCTATAATCTATAATGGAAAATTTCCATTGTAGAATACCACATTTATTCTTCTTTGTTATATTATTTTTCTTCTTGCTCACTAGATGGAGCCATGAGCATTAATAAGCACTTGGAAAATGAAATTACTTGAATGGTTGTGCGAAGGTTTAGTTTTGTTTGGATTGTCGCTCTACGGTCGTTTCGGGGAGATTTCCATACAAGGTGCCATATGAAAACTGACTTGTTTTCGCACCCCCCACACCTCCAAGTCCCGCGCCAAAAAGGGGGGAACTATCTGGTTATCGCCTTAGAGGTCGCCAATTGACTAAATTTGGCGAAAACATCGTCGCCAATTGACTAAATTTGGCAAAACATCCCGGGGCACCTCCAAAGGAAATATCCCCTTTTGTGCAGGTTAATTAGACCGACACTAACAGCTTAACGTGGATTCCGAACCACTCACAAACATCCAGGCCAACGCTAGGATTCGAACCTGAAGCGTGTTGTGCGAAGGAGAACTATTATCAGTTTTTTTTTTTTTTTTTTTTTGCTGGTGAGGTATCTTACACTCTGCCAATTCTCTCGTATCATTCTTGCCGGCAGTTAATAATTTAAAGATCGTGGAGGATAAAGCAACTATTTTTATTTTGTACAGGTGTCGAATCGAAAGTCTTACAATTAATACAATAATAAGTCATACAATCATTAATATAATTTTAAGTAATACAATTTTTTTTTTATACGAATATCAGATTTTCATGAAAAATTAAAATATAGAAAACAATGGTTTCCTTTTATTAGAAAAGTAAACATTAAAATATTAGAAGCAAAAGCAAATTTATTGGATTTTTTCTATTTCATTGTGGACTGACTAAAAGATCATTTCCTTTATCTATAACATGATATCCTGAATGCAAGATCCACAGATCAGTTATATATATACATACACTCAAGAGCCAAAACATTATGACCACCTGTCAATAACGAGTTGGCCCAACTTTGGCGCGCAACGCAGCTTCAACCCGCCTTGGCACGGATTAATACCACCACTTAATACCAGTCAAATACCACTTCCACCTGATCACGTGCCTTCCACGTTATCCAGGAGAGTTCATTGCGAAATGTAGGGGTGGTCATAATGTTTTGGCTCTTGAGTGTATATTTAGTGCCAGAAACGCTGTTCATTTTGAAATTGCTCTTCTAAAGTAGATGCGTTTTTTTGCTTAATAATACATTAAAAAGCGTAAATTTGGCTCTGTATATGGCAATAAAATATTTATTAATGTTCCAATGTGTGATTTTTCCATGTTTGGTAAACCAATTTCTAGCTATATCATGAGGTTGTGATTCACATATTTTCTTTGTGGGACTTTTTTATGTGGTCCTTATTTGTGGCATAAAAGAATTTTTGATAGCAAAATGAGTTACGAATAACATATTTTATAGCTACTTATAATGCGATTTCTTTTATGTGGTCCGCACAAAAACAGGCTTGAGTGTATTTTATTGATGACTTCCGTGCTTGATTACTTTGCTTCATCGGGCAGCGAAAAGTCAACTTAAAATACTAAAACTTTTTGTACAATTCATATATATCACGCTTAAGTTTCTATTTCATTCTTCATTGCATTAAATATTATTTTGTAGTATATAAAAAGCAATGAAACATCTATAGGTTAAATAAGGTTCAAAATGGGTTTTTCTCTTGGTCTTTGTTGTAGCGCGAATACATGTACAGAAGTATTTGTGTTGTGGTCGTGTTCAGAACTGATGGTTGTAATGGAATAACAAGACATAATGTAGTTAATAATAATGGGCGCTCGGTGCCACAGGTTTCGGATTCGAATCCCAGCTGTGCCATGGATATTTGTATAGGTTCGGAATCCACTTTAAGCCATAAGTGGATTCCGTGGTCTGATACGACTGTAAGAGCGTCAAGGAGCAAGATCAGACTTCTCACCCACATCATTCCTAAACTGTATAGGGACAACTCAGCTCTAGGCACACTGATGTGGTGCAGTGAGGTGGTAGTATGTAATAATAATGGGAATGGGATTAGAGGAGTGCTCCGAAATGGTAAATATTGGATTGTAAAAATGAATGTTGTTCGTTAAAATAAAGTCAATAGCAATGAATTTGTTAGTAACATGTTGTAGTAGGCGGAATATGGATAACAACATAAAATTCTTTAACAAGAGATATGAGGAATGAATCAATCGAATTGTTATTTTTTTTTATTACAGCTTTACAATTTGTGATACTCGTTGAAATCTCCGCAAAGAATAAATAGAACTACAATAATATCTCGGTATATACATCATTAATTAGATCATCGTTCTAATATCAAATGAATTTTTCTTTTACGAAATATATAATAATTGTTAAGTAACTTGCACTAAAATACAAATTAACAATGAGTTGTAGCACGTGTTGTTCACTAAATAATGGTAACTTGCATATTGACACTCTTGGTCTGTCTCGCCTTTGCCTTAAGAGAGATAATCAAGGGCAGCAATACATTCTGATGTAAGCTAGTACGCTTCTGATGTATGCTATATATACTAAACAAAAGCCGAAAATCAAACACATTTTTTTCGCGTCCAAACAGAATGTCGGCCGAAAAGTTAGATTTAATCGAAAGTGGACATGTATTGAGGTCCTTTTGATTTATTAAGTTCCAGAAAAAGATCAATATCATAGTGAAACTAAAGTTAGAAATTGTAATATCAAAACAAAAGATAGAGGATTGTACGGTATCAAAATAAGGAATTGAAATTCTTTGAAGAGGAGTTTCTATATTTAATAATACTAGTACCAGTTATATATCTCCTTGCAGTAAGATGTAGTTGGGAATCTTAGGTAGATTTCCTGAAGCAATAGGATTTCAGATCTGTAATTTTCTACAAAGTTTTTGTTCTCAAAGAGCTTTGGCATGATAACTATGAGCATTTTAGGTTGGACGCAAGATATACTCGGCCATTAACAAACGTTTGAAGCTTAGGCATGATAACTATGAGCATTTTAGGTTGGACGCAAGATAGACTCGGCCATTAACAAAAGTTTGAAGCTTAGGCATGATAACTATGAGCATTTTAGGTTGGACGCAAGATAGACTCGGCCATTAACAAACGTTTGAAGCTTAATTTGGGCAGAATTAAGCTTTTTAACCAACCATTAAATGAAATTAATAATGCAATAAACTCTTTTGCTACATATACAGATTTTTGAATGGTGTCAACATCTATGTAGGGGAGGGGGGGGTAAACTCGATTGAAAACACTGCCGAGGTAAATGATATGGGGGATGGGCGTACATTAAAAGCACAAAGAAAAGCTGAAAAAAAAAAAGCTGATACTGGAAAATTAAGACGTTCCGAAATTATTAGGTGGGGGCGATAATTTGTTCTCTGGAAATAGAAAACTTGGGGCATATTTTCCAGTCAGCTAAATGACCGATTTCACCGCTGTTTATAATAAATGCTCTTAAAGAGAAATATTCCGTATGGCATTTCAGGCATCTCATCTAAGGAACTACAGCAGAATTTCTGTGGAAAAATATTGCATTGAAATCAATGGTTTGTAATTGATAATTTTTTTTTAAATTTTCAATTCTTAATGACAAGCAGAGGTATTAATAGAATTTCTAGGTCTCTATGCTACTTCATGTCAGAACAACTTGCCAAATAAGTAGAAGTTACTTGGACATTGGTTTTGGTATTGCAAAATCTCGTCATGTTACTGGAAAAAGCTTCCTGAATTTCTTGCGTAGTTAATTTCTAATCAGTCCTTTTAGGATTACTTTTAGAAGTCCGTAAAATTTAAAAATAATACAGTGCGATGCACAATATACTGAATAATAACAGGAGAATAGAAGAAGAAATTGAAGGAAATATCTTGATGTTGATGCAGGCAAACCTTTTTTAAACTCCCCGGAAAGAAATATCTTTACTTTGCTTTTTCAAAACTCAGATGCTTGTAAAGACAGCGTGCTTCTAATACTCTCAGTGTAACATAACCGCAGGCTTTTTGCCTCTTTTTCAATAGAATAAACAATGTAACACAAAAAAGTCATGTACAGCTTATATTATTATAACTTTACTATGCAAATTGATTGTAGTTGGAGAAATTGTTATATCCACTGATCGTGGATTGAGGATTAGACACAAGGAATTGTCTCTTGAAACCTTTTGGATTCCTATAAAAGAAAAATGTGTGTCAATATTTTAAAAAAGCATTGAACATTCTACTACAGTTTAAGACATCATATTTATGCAAATTAGTATTTTCTACCCTCACCACAAGTAATTGTAAAAGAAGAGAGGAAATTTTGACTGTATTGACGAGGAAATGAAAGTTTGCTTTTCATATATATATATAGTCAAACATTGAAGAAATCGTTAGGACATTTCAGCCTCATGTTTCGCCCAAACGCAAGAATAAATAAACTTAAGGTGCGTGTGTTTTTATAGCATTATTATTATTATTATTATTGTTATTATTATATCCACTTTAAGCCGTAGGTCCCGGTCTCCTATGACTGTAAGAGCGTCACGGAGCCAAAGTCAGACTTCTACCTACGGGGGTGCTCCATCACAACAGAAGCTGCTTCCTTCCCCTTCAATCATGAGTACGTATGGGCTCGGCCAGCCAAGTGGGATAAGAAACAACAACATTATTATTATTATTATTATTATGATTTAATAATATTTAACTAATATAACATTGTTCTCAAAAATTTGTGTATAGTGCTCCTACAATTATTTGTTTTGGAATTTAAATGAATATTAATTTCAATAAGGTTGGGCCTGAATGGCCGAGTGGCTAACGCTCTGGCGCTCGGTACCGCAGGTTTCGGGTTCAAGTCCCGGCGGTGCCATGGTTGTTTGTAGTGGTTCGGAATCCACTTTAAGCTGTAGGTCCCGGTCTAATAGGATCGTAGAGCGTTACGGGGGCATTGTTACTCCGCGTCCGTGGCTTATCTTCAAGTGACACGCGCCCCCTGGGTAATGCAAAGTGAGTACGTCTGTACAGCACTTGCCTTAAGGCATCCAAGACGTCCATGTCTGTGTTTGCCAGCTGCATTAGAAAGAAAAAAAAAATTTCAACAAGGTTGAGAACCGCTGCCCTAGACTACATGATAAGTAGCTGTTGTACATGCCAACAATTGTTTTATCATTCCCTTATGTCCTCATGTGCTTGTGCTGTCTAATTCTTTACAACATAGTTCTCTGATATTTGTGTATAGTGCTCCTACAATTATTTGTTGGATTTTAAATGAACAATAATTTCAATAAACTTGAGAACTACTGCCTTAGACTATACACTAAGAGACTTAGACTATACATTTTAACAATTATGTACAATCCCCTCGTGTCCCAATATGCTTGTGCTACACTAATTCTTTAGTATGTAGTCTGTGCAATCTTGCTTTGTGGTTCATTCTCTCTTCTGCAGGTCACAGATGCACCAAGTCATTTCCCATCTCTTTGTGCTCGGTCAACGTCCTTTCGTCATCTCCCCTTCCGTTTCTTCACCCCACCCCTCCCGTCTTCATTCCAGTTCTCTTGAAGTTCGAGAGGGATCGGATCAGGGAAGAATACCAGCTTCAAGGTCGTCTCGTTAGCAACCTTGTCGAAATCCACGAAGAAAAAAGAAAAGTAACATGGAAAAAAAAACTGCTCATTTCTTTTGAAAGTCGGCCCCGCAGACCTTGATCTCATAAAGGTTGCGTACATCATTGGGCGAAGGGATTTCACAATTCCTGGTGGCTGCTTTTCACAATTATCCCTTTGTGCTCGTTTGCTTTTTCTGAGCAAAATTGTTTATTTGCTACAGTTCATTGGAGATAGAAACTCCGATATCATATACCTTTAGACCAAGGGTGGCCAAACCAAATGATCTTGCGGGCCACTTTGGAAATGCATCCTAACTCCGCGGGCCGCATATAAAATTATATATCCCCATATTAGATTGAGACTCCCTATAGACATCTTTTGAAGTGAAAAATTAAAACATGACGAGTTAATATTTTTGTGTTTACTATTATTCTTACATGTAATAGATAATAAAATAATAATTATACTAAATGTACACTGTAAAAAAATATATAAAACTAGAAATGAAATATAAAAAATACATAAATATAAACGAAATAAAAAATGAAATCATTAAATAATATTCATTTTATGAGTGCGATATGTGTTTCTACACTCTTCCACTGAGCTTTTGCAAATCGAATCTTAATTTGGGTATTTGCACATCGTAATGGGTTTGCAGGTCAGAGTTCGATATGTTTGACAGTAAAAAATTTATAAATATAAACGAAATAAAATCATTAAAAATATATAAATATAAACGAAATAAAAAAAATGAAATCATTAAAAACTATTTATTTTAAAAGAAATCAAAAAGAAAATTTTCACTTGAAACTGTTTGCTCTGCTAGCAACAATCAATTCAATTCTGCGAACTCATAACTAAAACAAGCAATATATTCTCAAGAATATTATTTTAAAATCAAAGTTTGATTTTTTTCATGATTTCGAAAGTTTATTGTTGAATATATGGATGCACACATAATGTATTTTTTCAATACATTGGTTTTCACTCCTTTGGCCATTCTAAAATAAACATTTTGTAAGTGTCTGATAAATCTCACGGGCCGGAAAAATATTCAAGGCGGGCGCGGGGTGACCGCCCCTGGTATAGACAAACTATAATCTATAATTGTGCTAGATGATCTAGGTTTTACATAACAAGGAAGTAAAAAAAATGTGAACTGAAAGGAATATTTAAATTCCAATACATTTTTTGTAACGATTTGTATTTATTTCAAATAGCGAAATTAACAAACAGGGCCGGATGGCCAAGTGACTTAGCGCTCGGTACCACATTTTGGTTTCGGGATGCCTTTGAATAATAAAGTGATAAATTAAATTTCTTAAATAAAATGAAATCCACTTTTACTGTAAATACTGGAGAAACACCATTTGTTGATATTATTTTTGTTTATATATACAAAAGGTAATCATCCCTGAAAAGGTTATCTAGTGTTTATAAAAAATTTAATCTTTATTATGTACATCAAGGTGTTTCTTTCGATGGAAAACGAAGCTGACCTTCTGGAAGTAACATCTAAGACGCGAGGGTTTCTTAAGTTATTCCGTTGATCTTAACAAGCCGTCTTTCTTACCTGACGGAGAACCTGTTTAGTGTTGCAATGAGAAGTGGATTTTTTTAAAACAACTTCCGTTACAGGAGGTTCAATTGGGGAGTTTCATAAACAATCTAGAAGAAAGAGTTGTTTTGAACGATAATGTCTCTAGATACTTCTTTTGAAGTTTAACTTTTATTGGAATCTAGTTTTTAACCCGTTGAAAATGATTTTTTAAAATTTTTTTTTGTAGTCTCAAGTATTTTCTAGATCAAGGATCTCCAAACTACGGCCCGCCAGTGTCATCAATCCGGCCCGCGACAGCGAATATCGTATTGTTGCTGTAATAAGTTGGATAAAAAGAACACAGAATGATAATAACTCGGTTTTATTGACTTGCTAGGTAAAGCTTAATACGCAGAAAATTTAACTTAAGCATAACAACTAACAAATAATTGAAATGGATCCCACTAACATTATAAACTAGTGAACCTCAGGCGGTTACCCTCGGTTGTTATGTTGGGGTATAGAGTATCGCATATGTATGTATATCGATGTTTGGAATGTATATATCCTGAATCAAGCATATGATTTTTATCCTGAAAATCTCTCAGGAACGGAAAAGCTAAAAAAATACTAATGAGATTTATGTAATTGTGATTTTTCACTGACAATAGTTTGTAGTTGTGGATCAATTTTACATGTACCAATTATTAAAAGAGATTTAAGGCGGTTAATTTAGATCTATAAACATTCTTTGTGTACTTCATTTTGGAGAATGTTTTCTCACACAAGTAAGTAGTACCATAGATTAATTAATGACTTTTTAATTTTTCTGCTATTATAGATAATGGCAGAAAAATTAAAACTGTTTTGGCCTTTGATATTTACTGGAGTAATCAGTATGGCCCTAAGGCTGGAAAATTTGGAAACCCCTGTTCTAGATTACGGTCAAATTGACAAATTGAAACCATAAAAGTTCATTGATGAAAATACAAAGAACAAGTATTATAAAAAAAAAAATTTTTAAAGTCAATTCCTACTTTTTTTCACTATATTGTGTAAAAGTCCTTTACAAATAAAGCTTCAATTTTCCTTTTACATCTGGCGCCATCTATTATTAGATACATGCAACTTAAATCTAAAAAAAAAAAATTAATTAAATTTAATTAATGATTTAATATCTGAAAAAACTGTATTAACATCAAATATCATCCACTACAAGTTAAAAAAAAAAATGTATTTGAACGTGAGTGGATGAATAAAGAATATTTTATGAACGATTGAAAATGACAAGATATATATAGGGAGAGTGTGAGCTAATAGAATTAATTGAAAACACACAAGTAAAGTTGTATAATTCGTAGCAATTCATAAAATGAGATAGTAAATCAGCTTTTTACGAATTATAATTTTTATTCATAATTAACAGACTAATAAAGATTATTCAAAATAAACGATTTAATTAACAGTATATGGTACAACCAGGTATAACCAATTAAAGTATTAACAGATTAATAACAGTTATTCAAAATATCCAAAAAACTTTTTACTGTCATCGAAACAAATAACCAAATAATAATTATAAGGACAAATAATAATAATAATAATAAATATAGATTCTATTAATTAATTAATTAATTAATTATTATCTTTGTTTCCAAGATAGTTAAATTTTTCAACATTTCTATTCTAAAATATTTTTGTTTTTCTAATTTATACATGTATGTATTTGTATTGTTTAAAATACTACTATCTATGATATTTATGATGGAAATAAAAAACAAGTAATGTAAAATTTTTTTTTTAAAGTCAATTCCTACTTTTTTTCCCCCTATATCGCAGAAAAGTCCTTTGAAAATAAAGTTTAAATTTTCCTCTTAATCTGGCGCTATCTGTTGGTAGGTACATACTTCCTCCTACACACTGCGTGGAGAGCACTCTGACCTTTGGTATCACCGATTTCAGGTTCGAATCTTCGCTGTGACATGGATGTTTGTGAGTGGTTCGAAATCTACTTTAAACTGCAGTCCCGGTCTGTTTAGCCTAATGCATGTAAAAATGACCACAGAGAGACAAACCAAACCATGTAATTAGAGACATACAATAATTAAACCATTTAAAGACAGATAATTGTAGATTCGTGGAAGGATTCCACTCCTAAACCGAAAACCCGATATTTGGCTACCCGCAGTGTGAGTGAAATATACTTCAGTTTACAAAATGACAGTAGAGCGACAAACCAAACAAAACCTACTCACTGGCAAGAGCATCTCTTTGTGGCGTTCAGGAGAAATGGCCAGACGGTCGTGAGGAAGTACCGCACAACTTGCGCACCCGCTGAGAAACGCGTAGTTTACAGTCTCTTATCCCGAGAGGAAATATATTTAGCGCACCCCGGCATATTAGTTGGCCTTCATTTTCTCATCCGAATAGGAAGTCTATTTCGCGCCGCCTGCGCCTAGCGAGTATCGAGTTTTCGGCTTTGAAGTTTGTTCTTTCCACGAATCTATAATTATCGGTCTTTAAATATGTTAAATATTGTATGTGTGTAGTGCTTGTGCTAGTGTAAATAAAGCTGGGACTTTTCAAACCTGTGCCTCAAGTTGTCTCAACCCAACAACATCCAGTTACAATCTATATAAGTTGGCATGCAGACTCTCACCCGTGGAGGAAATATATTTCACTTATCCTGCGCATAGCTGAGTATCGGTTTTCGGCTTGGAAGTAGAGTTCCGAATCTATAATTCTTCTTCCCCGAATCTATAATTATCTGCCTTTAAATGTGTTGAATATTGTATGTCTCTAATTGTATATGGGTGGTATTTGTGCGTGTGTAAATAATTGATTTTTTGATAATTTTTGATTTTTGATTTTTGAATAATTGATTTCCCAGTCAAGAATTCAACCGAACTACACCAAGTTACAGTCGGGTTGCCCAACCTGCACACTACAGTATTCAATTTTTACCATCGCAATACTGAGCGAACATCCTCAAAAATCATCATCATCGAACATCCTCATCCTTTTTCTTAAGTCAGAACTTCTTAGTTTACGGATTTATTGTGCATTTCAAACTAGTTACTCCTACATCGCAAAAACGACGCACTATCCACCAAACCTTTCTGGCGCCAGACAATCTCAAGAAAAAATAAAAATAAAATGTGATTAAATGAATTAAACATTTAAATATTTGGAAAGGAAATCTGCATATTTGAATTTCAGCGTATACTCATTGATAAATTTCGATTTGAACTGACTACGCGTGCGCAGAAAATTATCTTTGCAAATCTACTTAATGCTTGGCATTTAGGAAAATGGAACAACGTCCGTGTGAAATACACGTTAATTTCTGGGTTCGCGTGAACAAATAGAATCGTAAATATAGATGAATGAATTGTTAGGAGAAAGTTAATTATCTTTTAAATAAGAGAAAAGAGGTAAATAGGACTGACAAATAAGTTCAGCAATAAACACATTTTTTTTTCAATTGTACATTCTAAATAATGAGAAAGTATTTCACTAGAAATGGACTTAGAAATTAGGTTTATAATGCAAGTTATTTGAATTTGTCGTATTCAGAAAGGACGCATAAATATGTTAAAAATATTTATGATAAAATATAAACTGTATAACAAATTGCATTTAAAGGTACTAAGTTATTAAAATACAGAATAAATAAGACAGCTCATATTTTTACCAGAATAAATAAAAAACTCTAGTGTACTGATTGTGCAACCAGATTGCAACTGGATGCAATTGGATTGAGATACTTGAGGCACAGGTTTGAGAACTCACATCTTTATTGACACATTCACAAATACTACACACATGCAATTTGACTGCCCGATGGCCAATTGGCTAGAGCTCTGGCCTTTGGTACCACAGGCTTCAGGTTCGAATCTTGCGGTGGCATGGCTGTTCGTTAGTGATTTGGAATCCGCATTAAACAATAGGTCCCGGTGTAGTTAGCCTAATATGTGCAAAAAATGACCGTAGAGGGACAAATCAAACCATCCAATTAGAGACATATAATATTTAACGTATTTTAAAGACAGTTAATTATACATCCGTGGTAAAAAAGCCGAAAACCCGATACTCGGTTACGCACAAGGTGTGCGAAATATACTTCTTACCCGGATGAGAGTCTGTAGGCCAACTAATGCGCCGGAGTGAACTAAATATATTTACTCTCTGGTGAGAGGCTATAAACTAAACGTTTCTCAGCAAATAAAAAGTAAAAAATAAGTTTAAGGCTATGTTGTACTTCCTCTCGGGTGAGAGTCTCAAGGGCTTCTGACCTGTTCTTCTGAATGCCGCAGGGGCCGATCTTTCTAGTATGTAGGAGGAAGCATGATTACAAAAGCATTTATATTCTTAAAACATATAAAGAAGGTTTTCCTTAATAATAGATAAGAAAGTTAATTACAGAATTTTTTTCTAACTCTCTGCGTATTTCAAAACCTTCGCACAAGATTTAAAAATTAAAAAGACTTTTTTGACAAATTTCTAAATCTAAATCTCTAATGAATCTTTTCTAATAAATATCTCTAAATCTTTCTAAATCTAAAATTTAATAAAATAGAGTTTTTTATAAAATTAAAATTACTTACTTACTTACATATTAAAAATTTCATTACATAAAAATATTTGAAAATCAAACATAAATGAATGAATGTAAAACCATTATTTATTTTATTGATTGAAAATAACTATTTTAATCAAATAATTTATTTCAAAATACGGAGAACCAATCATACCGAACTAAAAATACTTTTTATCAAAATCCTTTTGAAATTTATAGTGTATGCTTGGTTGACTTTTAGATGTCACATGCAGTGATGGTTAATGAATTACAAGTACACATTAGAACTAATATGTGGTATTTAGAAATATTAGTGAGATTTCTAAAATATTCATTTCATTACCTATGCCTTCAAAAAAGGGCGTTGTGCTCAAAAGCTAACGTAACTGTCAGCAATATTTTTTTGACCTTAAAAGAGTTTTCTGACACCGCACGAGATATGGTGTTAACAACATTTAATGAAGGTTATAAGCATGTCGAACATTTTGTAAGCATTTCTGCTTCTAAAAGAGCAATTTGGTTGTTTAGGAAAAGAAAAAATAAACATATGCTGCGCATTTAATTAAAATAACTTCTTTGACGATATATTTATTCAAAAGACACATATTTAAATATTCGAGAATACAGTACTTGAAAATGATACTAAAAAAAAAAAAAATAATAATAAATTATACTAAATATACTTGAAAAGTCAATTAACTTATAAAACTTACTACATTTAGACATAATTTGAAGTAATGTTTTATTTTATTTATGTTGTTGTTATTACCTATGGCTTTACCTACCTTTTTATTACAATTTAATCCATACAAATTTGGCCACTTAGCGTAGAAACAAAAGGAACATACAAACAAATCAAAATTACAAAAGGAAAAGATCAGGCATTCTTAACAAAAGCTACCAAAAGGCCTTAAAAACAAAAACATATTAAATGTTCTAAGAATGAAAATTTAAAAAGCTAGAAGCACCATTAATAAATGTCCATGTGATCAGGACATGTTTTTTCTGGCACTCCAGTAAAGAGTGCACACATCACTATTCTGCTGTAAGTCCAGTCCCGGACAAGCAAGTAGATGGACCTTATTCATTTTCACTGTCTTACATAAAACACAGACATCAGAATTCACAATCCCTATTTTGACCAGATGTTCGGCTTAATTTCGTCCAGTTCTTAATCTGAACTTGGCAACAGCCTCTTTGCGAGTTTTAGCCTGAATGGCCGAGTGGCTAGCGCTCTGGTGCTCGGTACCACAGGTTTCGGGTTCGAGTCCCGGCGGTGCCATGGGTGTTTGTAGTGGTTCGAAATCCACTTTAAACCGTCGGTCCCGGTCTAACAGGATGGTAGAGCGGTGCGGGGGCATTGTTACTCCGCGTCCGTGGCTTACCTTCATGTTACACGCGCCCCCTGGGTAATGCAAAGTGAGTACGTCTGTGCAGCGCTTACCTTAAGGCATCCAAGACCAAGCTGTCTAAGTATTTGCCAGCTGCATTAGAAAGAAAAAAAAAACTTTAAGTATATTTGCTGAATCTTCTTTTTAAAGGATTTGATTTCGTGCTTTTAAGGTACATCAAACGTTCTCCTTCATATCTATTTGTTTTCATAAAATATTTTCACATTATATAATGTGCAACCTAATGTCTGTACGCAACCTCTACTTCCTCAACCATTGGACAAATACTTTCACTTACAAAAATATTTTATGTAAGGTAATCATTCATTTTATGGCAATTTCATATTTTAAAAGCCGATGTTGGAAACAGTTTAAAAATCCAACAGTTTATACAGTCATCCATTCCCTATATATATAGGGAATACTTATATTTACCAAATATAAGTATTATACTTATATTTACCAAATAATATATATTTACTATATTTACCAAATATATATTTACCAAACTTATATTTACCAAACATTTACACTCGTCCTAACTTACCCACACCCATCACTTCTGTGTGACAAAAATTGACCGAAATATTTAATTTCAAAGTTTGGGAGCTTTTTTTTTTTTTGAGGGATCGGTTATAAAATTAAAAAAATCAATTTGAAATTCAAATTTGGATACAGTGTCCCTTTTTAAGACGAAAGGGGAACCCTGATTTTAAACGACTGCTGCATTTGTAGTAAAGTGGACATGGCCCATAACTGTATACTACACTCATGTCCACAAATTAAGGATAATGAAGTCCAGGCAAAGAAAGAGACAGAAGCAAAACAAATTTGACTTATTTGTATTTATTAAACAAAAGGTAAAGAGCAAAAAAGATGCTATATGTTTGACATAATTAATAAAAATTGCGATTTTTACTCCCTGGAACAAATTTAAAAAAAGAACCTATTTACAAAAAAAAGTATAACATGGTTAGTATGATGGTTAATATGGTGTATGTCTCCCGGACGATGCAACGCCTAGGCATGCTGAGTATCAAATTATCAATTTGATCTTGGGGAATATTACACCACTCATCAAGCAATGCCCTCCGAAGTTCCGGTTGACAGGTGTGAGGGGATTGACGGGCTGCAATTCGTCGGCCAAGCAATACGGGTGATATCCTCCAATTGAAGGCATTCGTCTACAATGTTTGCACGGTGAGGACGGGCGTTGTCATCCATAAAAAGAAATTCAGCACCCATGGCCCCCCGAAAGCACCCATGGCAGACTAATTAGGCGAGGACCTACAGTTTAACGTGGATTCCTAACCATTAACAAACATCCATGCCATCTCCAGGGTTCGAACCTAAAGCCTGTGATACCAAATGACGGGTGGAAATACTATAGTGCTTACCGGGAGGATTTTTAAGGGTAACTGCTCCCATTTGCATGTTGTATTGGAGAAATTTTTCAAAAACTCAATTTTTATTAGAATTTTTTAAATCTAATTTTTGTTTTGATATTATGTATTTAAAAATTGATCACTGATTGTATGAAAAACTGATCAACAGCCAAATTGGACATATTCAAACAAAACAAACGAAGTAATAGGGGAGAAAGATTGTTTGTAAGTGGTTTTAAAACCCCTAAAATTAGAAAATTAATTACCGAATAATCAACTAAGCTAAAGTAATTACTAATTATTTATTAAAGTTAATTACAGAAAATTAAACCTCTCCGAAACAATTATCTCCCTACTACACTGAACTGCTTGACTTTGTCCAATTTGACTATTTATCAATCTTCCACACAATCGGTGATTGAACTATAATGGCACATCTTTAGTTTGACCCCTGTTTGCGTGGAAATCAACATACTGTCAAGTCGGTCGGATTCAAACAGAGCGGCTTAATAGGGGAGACATTAAAAGAAAAATTATATTAAAAAACATTAGATAACATTAAAAGAAAAATTAGATTAAAAAACATTAGAGAATATCAAAAGAAAAATTAGATTAAAAAACATTAGAGAATATCAAAAAAAAAATTAGATTAAAAAACAATAGATAACATTAAAAGAAAAATTAGATTAAAAAACATTAAATAACATTAAAAGAAAAATTAGATTAAAAAACATTAAATAACATTAAAAGAAAAATTAGATTAAAAAACATTAGATAACATTAAAAGAAAAATTAGATTAAAAAACATTAAATAACATTAAAGAAAAATTAGATTAAAAAACATTAGATAACATTAAAAGAAAAATTACATTAAAAAACATTAGATAACATTAAAAGAAAAATTAGATTAAAAAACATTAGATAACATTAAAAGAAAAATTACATTAAAAAACATTAGATAACATTAAAAGAAAAATTAGATTAAAAAATTTTACAATAACGCCATTTTTTTTTACCAAAACTGTTTTGTGCAAGCCTATGTTTAACCATCAAACCCCTCACAAATAATCGATTCATCCGTAGTCTTTATATCGGATGATTAACCTTCCCACAATCCGTATTAAAAATATTACGGCTGGTGCTTCACAAGATAATAAACTTTCCCTTCTTCTTTTCTCTGTTTTTATTGCTGATATCCCAAAAAATCCTAAACTCTTAACTGCTATGAACGTTGATGATACTATAATCCTTTGTAAAAATAAAAACATTAATTCGTAGCTATCACCCTTATTAATCACCTTAAAATTCTCAATAACTGGTTCAATAAATGGCAAATTTCTTTAAATCTAGATAAGACTGAAGTTGTTTTCTATTTCCAATAGAGAAGAGAACAGCTTTAGTCTTATAAGAGTCTTAAAAAATTTGTGATTATGATCAACAATTATATTATCCCTTGGAATAGTAAAACTTAATATTTAGGAGCTATTCTGGATCAGCATTTAACTAGGAACCGACATTTTCTGCACACCAAAACTAAATTTCGTATTGCCTTCAGAAAACTCTGGTTCAAATCTTGGCGGTGGCATGGATGTTTGTGAGTGGTTCGGAATCCACTTTAAACTGTAGGTCCCGGGCTGTTTAGCCCTCATGTGCATAAGATGACTGTAGAGCGATAAACCAAACCAAACCAATTCAGAAAACTCTACCCACTTGTAAATAGAAATTCTATCATGACTAGGAATAATAAAATTTCTAATATACTGTTATGCCTCGCCCACTTTTCAGGTATGTTTGCGAGGTTAGATCCTATGCAATTAAATCTAATTTAAAAACACTTGAAACTTTACAAAATATCACTATCCGCCAAATTACCTCTGCTAAATGGTTCATGCACAATTCTGATATATATATAAAGCCATTAACAATCCTTCTTTAAAATATTTTCTTAGACACATCTCTATTAAATTTTATAACAAGCTTATTAATCATGAAAATACAGCAATTCAAGAGAAAGAGACTGAATCTTACGTCCCAGAGATCTAATGGCCAATTGGCTTGCCCTCTGGCCGTTCGTACCACGGGCTGCAGGTTCGAATCCTGGCAATGACGTGAAGGTTTGTGGGTGTTTCGGTGTCCCCGAACTGTAGATCCTGGTCTAATTACCCTAAATTGTGCACTAAATGACCGTATAGAGTCAAACCAAACCTTATCTTCCCAATTTTGATTTAAAAAAAAATTAATTTAATTTTTATATATTTTTTCTTTTATTTTATTTGCTTATGATTGTAAGTTAATTTTCTTATATATAATTTTCTTAATCTCCTATCCCTGATCGAACTATAGTTATTATAAAACGAGGTAAAAGCGTTTATTCTTTTGACAGAATTTTAATATTTTTTTTTGTTGAAAAAAATTGATAGAACTTTATGTAACAAAGAAAAAAAAATTGTCTTCTAAAGGAAAACATAGTTGTAGATAATGAAAAGAAACTGGACTGTTACAAAAAGATTTTTATAATAATTGTTGGTATAATGTCAGTTTCCTCCTTGCTCTACAAAGAATAAAATGATTCAGCAAACTATTTACAAATAATTTTATTTTTGAACAGGAAATAATTATGAAGAATCTTAAAAATGCAGAAGTTATTTATCTGAAATAAAAAAAAAATAAATTAGAAAGATAAATGCAAATTGTGGAGAGCATTATATTCAAGTGTCAGAAATGCTGACATTATGATTAGCATGAATACAGATAATTATTTATTTGCTTAAATTTCTGCGCACTTACAAATGGCCTTGGAGATTCAAAAGTGACATGAATCTTTTGCGCAGCACGTGGTCAGAAATATTTAACTCACCACCCGCGGACGTAATTACTTTACTTTCACTACATGAATGAAATAATGAGTAGAATGCCAGCCTAAACCAGCTTATTTTACCTTGTGAATTGTTGCTGCCTATTTTTTCTTTCGATTTGTGTAAGGAAATACATTGCTAAAGAAATTAACTGAATTTCTTAACAATTACTTTCATGTTACTCGAAACAATGAAACGCATACTTTATCATTTATTAATGCTTAGTAAAATCGTTTAATCGTTTAACCTTACCCGGCTACATAAACGACGATTTGTAGATTTTCGGAGCTCCTTAGTTGCTAGGTAACCCGACTACATAAAATAAAATATTTCTAGTTTTGATAAATTTTATTAGAAAAAAATATCGGTGAAAAGTATCGTCTGAAAAATTGCAAAATGAAATATTATTCTGAATGATTATAATTTATAAATCAAAATAATTTCTGATTAATTTTAATTTATTATAAATGAAAAAATAATTTTGAAACAAACAAAAAATTTATTAAAATAAATAACCACATATCGGTTAAAAGTTTAAATTATCGACTATAAAACTGCAAAAGGGAATATTATTCTAAACTATTATAATTTATAAATAAAAATAATTTGGAATGATTAAAATTTATAAATAAAAATAATTTGAAATGATTAAAATTTATAAATTAAAATAATTCTGATTAATTTTACTTTAGGAATTATAAATGAAAATAATTTTGAAACAAATAAAAAGTTTATTAAAATATACAACCACATATCGGGAAAAAGTTTAAATTATCGACTATAAAACTGCAAAAGGGAATATTATTCTAAACTATTATAATTTATAAATAAAAATAATTTGAATGATTAAAATTTATAAATAAAAATAATTTGAAATGATTAAAATTTATAAATTAAAATAATTCTGATTAATTTTACTTTAGGAATTATAAATGAAAATAATTTTGAAACAAATAAAAAGTTTATTAAAATATACAACCACATATCGGGAAAAAGTTTAAATTATCGTCTGAAAAATTGCAAAGGGAAATATTAATCTTAATGATTATAATTTATAAATAAAAATAATTTGGAATGATTAAAATTTATAAATAAAAATAATTTGGAATGATTAAAATTTATAAATTAAAATAATTCTGATTAATTTTACTTTAGGAATTATAAATGAAAATAATTTTGAAACAAATAAAAAGTTTATTAAAATATACAACCACATATCGGGAAAAAGTTTAAATTATCGACTATAAAACTGCAAAAGGGAATATTATTCTAAACTATTATAATTTATAAATAAAAATAATTTGGAATGATTAAAATTTATAAATAAAAATAATTTGGAATGATTAAAATTTATAAATTAAAATAATTCTGATTAATTTTACTTTAGGAATTATAAATGAAAATAATTTTGAAACAAACAAAAAATTTATTAAAATATACAACCACATATCGGTGAAAAGTTTAAATTATCGTCTGAAAAATTGCAAAGGGAAATATTAATCTTAATGATTATAATTTATAAATAAAAATAATTTTGAAACAAACAAAAATTTATTAAAATAAACAACCATGTAAACTTCAAAAATTTATCATTTTTAATTTATATGCGTGAGTGTGAAACTGACAACTGATCGCTTGATTTTCCATCGTATTTCTTATTTATCGATGGTACGGCTGATGTGATTTCTAAACAATTAACTTAATCGTAAAATTGTATATCAATTGTTTTAATAAATTAAAATGAATTTTTTAAGTTTAAAATAAGACTCACTGTATAATTTCTAAATAATCACAATCAAATGAAGAGATTGGTAATAGTAACGACATAAATAAATACTTAAATAATTCTATTATGACAATAAATAACAATTTAGAATGTAAAAAAATGAATTTTAATTTTTACATGTAAAGGTATAGCATTCAAAGTGTATTAAAGATATTAATGGGTGAACATAAAATTCGAAATTTACTATCTTAATTTCAAAAAATATATTAAAAAATAGATAACCAAATAATTTTAATTTCAATTATTCAAATATGTATTACATTTAATGAATAGAAGTATTTTTTAATCGTTTAGCGAGTTGTAAAGAAAATATTATTCTGAGTAATTATTTTTTAATAACAAAAACTTAATTATTTAATAAAAATAATATTTTGAATTTTTAATAATAATAAAAATAAATTGTTTAATAAAAATAATTTAGAGAGTGAAATATGAATAAGCTTATTTAATGAAACAGTTGAAACAAATAAAAAATATATTAAACAATACATAAATTTCAATGATAGCATAAATAATAATATAAATTTCAATGCCATAAAATAAAAAAAATGGCCATTTTGATTTCAAGAAAATTTTTAAAGACAAATGAAAGTATTCTCTTATTGTAGATTAACACAGAGATCCTTGGTCGCTTAGCGGCCACTAGCTCCTTCACTGTAAAATGTTGAAACATAGCGGTGGTCTCATGCCCTTTGAGTTAATAAGAAAAATAGATACTTAAATGTCCTTTTTTTAAAAAAAGATTTATTTATTGAATAAAATGAAAAAATGAAAAATAACAAAAATTTCAAAAGTATAGATGTTGATGAAATCTGTTGAATGTAAAATAATAATAATAATAAAAAAAAAATAATAATTATAAAAATAAAACAGAAGCGAACTTTTTTCATCTAGGCAGTTGTAAGGAATTAATTTAAAATATTTAGAACAGTGCGAGGTCTTTTGCTATGTTTGCGAGAAGAAATATGATAATCGTAATTTTGTAGGATATTTAATACAGCTTTATTGATGTTTCGCATATCATTATAGAGTTTAGTAGAAATTTTGTGAACAAATTGTCTTAAACTTGGAATCGAGAGAGCTCGTCTAATATCGTCATTACGAAAGTACCAGGGTGAATTCGTTAACATTCTGAGAGTTTTATTCTCAAGCCTTTGAATAATTTCAAAATGTGTACGTGCGACAGAACCCCAAACTGAGCTTGCATAAGCTAATACGGGACGAAGATAAGAGATATATATTAGAATTTTGAGATTAAGAGGTAAAGCTGAATTTCTATTGATTAAAGGATAGAGAATTCTAAATTGAGTATAGAATTTATTTCTAAGCTTGTAGATAAGCGATCTGTAGTTAAGTTTACTATCAAGAATAATTCCTAAGTACTTAGTTTCTTTAGGCCAGGTGATATAATTATTATATATTAGGAGTGTTATAGGATTTTTTGCAAGTGAAAAGAACTGCTTCAGTCTTGTCTACATTTAATTTTATCTTCCAGTTAATGAGCCATTTTTCTAAATCAATGATATAATTTTGCAAATTTTCCTGGATAGTGAAATGAAAGTATTATAGACAAAATCACTTCAACAAGTGATCACTTCAACAAATGATGACAGATTAAAAATAAAACTTTTATTCGATTAAAATACACAATTTTTTTTCGTTATTTTTGACTATAATTCAATTGTAATTGTGTGTAAAAATTAGAGAATTAAGAGTTACAGTGCTGAAAATATACAGAAAAATACTTTTATTTTGTATATGCAGATATAATTTGGATTCGTATTCTAAATTGGTGGTGAATGATCAAAATCAAGGACACAAAGCAGGTGATTTTGTTGCAACATCACTGCAGCTGTCAACAAAACAGTTGGTAGTTCTTCAGATGCAACAGAGAACATCGATTCAGTTTGCTGAAGTTCCACGTGATGAAACTGGTTGTCATTTCTTTTAAGAAATAGTTAAAAGTAGTGAGGTGTTAGATTATTTCGAATTTCCTTGTGTCTTTCGAAAACAGATGAAGATCTTATGAATGGATTAATTATAAATGCGATTGTTTATGAATTAAATAAGCATAAAGGCATTACAGAACTATTTAAACTGTTTTCATTTAATATTACTTAAATATTTAGATGCTGTTGATCATATTAACATAAAATATTAATATATGATAAATTTTTATTTGCACGTTTTTGCATGCAGTAGCACTATTTCAGCACATTAATGAGTCAAAAATAAATCTTCTATAATGAATCATTACATGCCTTCTTGGTATGTATATTTATTATTGCTCATTAATGGAAATCAAATGTTTTAAAAATTTTAACTAATAAATCTTCGAGGTAATTTCGTTAGGTTAATTATGTTAGTAATTTAAATGTTTTAAAATTTTTAACTAATAAATTTTTGAGGTATTTTAGTTATGACAATTATGTTCGTAATTATAATGCTTTAAAATTTTAATTCATAAATTTTCGTGTATTTTCGTTATGATGATTATGCTCGGCATTATAATGATTTAAAACTTTCAAGTTCGTTATTATAATATTTTAAAACTTTTAACTAATAAATTTTCAGTATGATAATTATGTCGGTATTATAATGTTTTAAAACTTTTAAGTTTGTAATTTCAATGTTTCAAAACTTTTAAGTTCGTAATTATAATGTTTAAAAAGTTTTAAGTTTCTTAATTATGTTTTAAAACTTTTAGCTAATAAATTTTGGGGGTATTTTCGTTATGATAATTATGTTCGTAATTATAATGTTTTAAAACTTTTAGCTAATAAATTTTCGAGATAGTTTCGTTATAATTATATTCGTAATGTTTTAAAACTTTTAATTAATAAATTTTCGAGGTATTTCCGTTATGATAATTGTGCTCGTAATTATAATGTTTTAAAACTTTTAACAAATACATTTTCGAGTTATTTCCGTTATGATAATTGTGTTCTAAAACTTTTAACTAATAAATATTCGAGATATTTCCGTTATAATAATTAAGGTTGCTGCATTCTAACCCAATAAACTTTTTATTTCTTAAATAAATAAATAATAACATAACATATTCACCATGCAATACATTAATTGCGCTGTAATAACGAAATTGAAAAACGTAATGCACCAATGAATGAAAAAATTTCCTTTCATTAAATCAATATCCTAATAAGTCTAAGAATCTTCAAAACAAACACCAGAAAGAAATTCCATTTCATGCCATAGCGAATGTTCTTTTACAATCAGGTTTTTGGATCATTTTGAATCAACAAGTGGTTTGCTGATGTGCTTTTTGATTCATAGTTTAACCACGTGCTCTTAGGAAGAGAAGTCGTTCGAACTGGAACAGATGTTTGTCCTTCCGCTTTTTGAGACGCGTCAGCTCGATCTAATCCAACTTTTGTTTTTACGATTAACGATGAAAGTGTTACAATGATTATTTATTCCACCTGCATCCACAAGACTAGTTCCGATTTTTTAATGTTAAAGGTTGTTTGTTTATGTGTGAGCATAATAGTGTTATGGTATGAAATTTCTGATCAATCAATCAATAAATAAAAAAGGCCTGCTTTAAAAATTCCTTTATGTACGCTTAACATTTATTTTTTACATTCTAAATTATTTTTATTATATTACAATTTTTTAGACGTAACATTAATTTGAAGGCTTCTGTTGTCATTTTTTTTTTGTCTTTGACCATTCAATCAATCAATAAATAAAAAACGCTTGCTTTTAAAATTCCTTTATATACGATTAAATTTTTTTTTTTCATTTTAAATTAATTTATTCATATTAACACATCATTCATCATTAGTCACATTATCATTAAATTCATTTATTATTTACATTTATTAAAATGTTTTTGGACATAGTATTAATTTGAATGCTTTTGTTGTCAATAAATTTTTTTGTCTTTGACCAATTGCAATTGGAAATAAATAATGCTGTTTTTTAAATAAAATTCAAATGCAATTTGTAATGATTTTATGTGTATTTTATTTTAGAATATGAAATTCGTTTATTGTAATTTTTATTTAGAAATAATATTGATTTTTAGTGTTATTGATTAATATTTAGAAGTTTACATAAAAGATTATATATATATGATTCGTTTTGAAGTATAGACTCTGTATTGTGCAAAATGTATTAAGTGATTAAAGAAAGACTTAAGTATAAGAATTAAGTATTAAGTATAGACTCTGATTAAAGAAATAATTCCTTTATATAAGATTAAAATTTATTTTTTACATTCTAAATTCTTTTTATTTACATTCCCATTAAAATTGTTTTTGGACATAACAACATTAATATGAATGATTCTGTTGTCATTTTTTTTCGTCTTTAACCAATTTGAAATAGAAATAAGAAATGTTGTTTTTTAATTAAAAAAAAATTAAATTGCAATTTATAAAGGTTTTTTTTACATGTATATTTTACTTTAGAATATGAAATTCGTTTAATGTAATTTTTATTTATAAATAATATTGATCAAACAATCAGTTTCAATATAACAGAATAATCAATTTCAAGATTTACTTACGGCTACGAGCTAAAATTTAAGCCAAACGATTTTTTTAATGTTGCCAATATGGAAAAATTAGGTAAGTGACAATTTTATTTACGAAAGTATTCCGAAAATATTAAGCGTTGTATTATTATTATTATTATTTTTTTTTTTGACGTGTGCTTCCTTTGTCTCCTTGTATTTTAACTTTTATAAAAAGAAAGTTAGTCAATATATTTTTTTAAATTATTTGATTTTATTCAAAAACACTTCAAAGTGATAAGAAAAATGTTGGACTTTATATTCTAATTCAAGGCCCTGAATGGCCGAGTGGCTAGCGCTCTGTCACTCGGTACCACAGGTTTCGGGTTCAAGTCCCAGCGGTGCCATGGATGTTTGTAGTGGTTTGGAATCCACCTTAAGCAGTAGGTCCCGGTTGGATCGTGGAGCGTTGCGGGGGCATTGTTACTCCGCGTCCGTTGCTTATCTTCAAGTGACCCGCGCCTCCTGGATAATGCAAAGTGAGTAACGTCTGTGCAGCGTTTGCCTTAAGGCATCCATGACAGCTGTCTAAGTGTTTGCCAGCTGCATTAGAAAGAAAAAAAAATTATAATTCAATTCTAGGCTACAGCACTTCTTTATACAAATTTTTAATGTGTATGAACATTTTAAAGAACCCATTGTACGATCATTAATTTATAGATTTCGGTACTTACGTATTAACGGTTGGCGATTTTTAAGTGTCGCCAATCTGTATTATTTGGAATAAAAATATTTTGAAAGCGTTTTGATTTTAAATGAAGTGTTTCATATACATTTTATTATTTGGAACAAAAATTTTAAGTGTAGATTGGCGCCAAATCTGTAGCTGCGGTTGGCACGTGTGCTCTTTAGTGGCGCAACTGTCGCCAAGGTACCGTTAATACGTAAGTATCTAGATTTCTAGCTCGTGCTATGTGTAATTTGATTATTATAATGATTGAAAGTACGTGAAAGTTTGAATGATTAAAAAAGCTATAAGCTTAACCTTTGCAATCTAATTTATTCTTCTGACAGCACGTAGCGAATGACCTTGGCCTTGAATAAACAATGCATGAAAAACTGATAATGTAAGAAAGATTAAACAATGAATAAAATAAAATGCTTTTTTTTTCATATCCTCCAATAATTACATGCTTGCCATTGATACATACCTTTTATTAAATATTTATTTTTCAATTATTCCGCTGGACTTTGGAACTCTAAGCGAATTTTTATAAAAAAGTAATAATAACTTTTTCTTTCTACACATTGCGAAAATATTAAAAGACAAATAAGGATAAGTAAATACAGGACAATAAACTGTAAAATATACTAATTTAAAACATTTTTGTTTTGTTTACTGAGTTAGGCTGAAAACGATTTCGACGAGTCAGCCATTTTGGTGCCTATAAATACCGTAGAAGTGTATTATGGAAACGTTTCATCAAATGTCAATTACATAATAATCGTTGTTTTAATTTTTAAACCAGGTAGTTTTTTACATGGTGCTTAATTTAGTTATATTTAACATGATATTTAATTTAGTTATATGTTACATGGAATTTAATTTAGTTATATTTTACGTGATATTTGATTTAGTTATATTTTACGTGGTATTTAATTTAGTTATATTTTACGTGATATTTAATTTAGTTATATTTTACGTGGTATTTAATTTAGTTATATTTTACATGGTATTTAATATTATATATTACATGATATTTAATTTAGTTATATTTTACTTGGAATTTAATTTAGTTATATTTTACATGATATTTAATTTAGTTATATGTTACTTAGTATTTAATTTAGTTATATGTTACTTGGAATTTAATTTAGTTATATTTTACGTGGTATTTGATTTAGTTATATTTTACGTGGTATTTAATTTAGTTACATTTTACATGGTATTTTAAGAGTTATTAAATTTTTACACCGGGTGTATTATAAATTAAAAGCAGGAAATGTAAAGCAATATTTTTAAAGTCTACAGAATGGTTCTACTGTTTTATATTAATAAATTAATTCTTTCTAAATAGTAATTTATTTAATTAGAAGTAAAAAAGAATAAAAATACCATGAGTGGTATAATTTTTTTCATTTAGATTGAATGCAAACTGCCACAAGATAATATAATATTTAGGTTATAATATCAGGAACATGCAAAAGAAAATGTGCATTTGTACTGTTTTTCTCCAATAATTTAATTGATTTTTCTTCGCTTTTTAAAATTGGCATGGGAGATGTTTTCTTCGTGTTAAGATATAACAAATTTATTCAAATAAATGACCCTGCTTCCAAAAAAATTCCAAATCTGAATGACCCCAAAATTCCAAAATCCGAGTTACTTCCTGGAGTTTTTTTTCCTTTTCAGATAAAAGGTACTAACGGAAAATTTAAGTCATTTCTATAAATCTGAAATGACCTTTGAACTAGCACAAGGTCATCTTTTTCGCCATTATTTCATCCCTCCTTCTTTAATGCAAATGAGAATTTCGTGATAATTGTGAATATCAGGCATAAAAAAAATTTTTTTTTGCATGAATATCATCTTAAAATTTTTTTTGTAGAAAAAATTACATTTATTATTAATCTTATAATTAAGCATATTGTAATTGACAAATGTGGTTTAATTTCTCATTAAAATTCATTCGAAAAAAAAAGTATTTAAAATTAAAAACACAAATGAATAGTAATAGCGAGATTTTTTTATCTATATTGGTTATATATATAGCACAAAAAATAATGAATAACAAATAGTTAGATTTTTAGTAGTGAATGCATGTTATAAATCAAAATATTTTATACTTTTAAATGTCTTACATTAAACATAGTATGTTCTGGTTGAAAATTTTTATTTTACCCAGAATGTAATTAAATTTTGAATGAATTATAATAAATAAAAAATAACTTTCTATTTTATAAAATGTTTATCAGAAAGTTCTGTATATTTCCTAACAATCAATTTTTGCACTTATCATGGTGTAATGATAAATACAGAAAAGTAGAAAATATATAATTCTAATAATTCTCATTACAGTATTACTTAACACACACACATATAATATATATATATATATACACATATATATATTAGTCTATTTATCTTATGTTGTATATATATGTATATATATAACATTGATTATTATATTTTTTATCCATAAAAAATGTTGTGTATATGTCAAAACATAATATGATTTAATTTAATTTTCAAGGATTTTACTAAAAGATTATGCTTTTTAAAGAAATATTAAATAATTATTTTTGAAAAATAAGGAACAAAAAAATATAAACAACTAGAATCTATACTTTTTTGGAGAAAAAGAAAGAAATGTCTGGACGGATATACAGGTCAGCCATAAAATTTAAATTTTAATGTAAGAATAAAACACATAATAACAATCTCAAAAATAATATATATATATATATATATATATATATATATACACACTCAAGAGCCAAAACATTATGACCACCTGTCAATAACGAGTTGGCCCGCCTTTGGCGCGCAACACAGCTTCAACCCGCCTTGGCATGGATTAATACCAGTTAAATACCACTTCCACCTGATCACGTGCCTTCCACGTCATCCAGGCGAGTTCATTGCAAAATGTAGGGGTGGTCATAATGTTTTGGCTCTTGAGTGTATATATATATATAGAATTCCAAACGATTTCTTGAAAAGATCCCATTTTCACTTTAAAATAAAATTGTCTTAGCTTTCACCAGACGATCTTTTAGGAAAATTTTACATTATTTAATTATTTAACAATATAATTATTAGCTTGTGAAAGAAATTTAAACAAATATTATGTTTAAGAAAAGCTCGCGAAATAAATTTAAATAAACAGTAGTAATCAGTAGTTCCTTGAATAAATTAAAAGGAGCTTAATGAATAAGAAACGTTGAAAGTGGTGATGGACACGAAAAAAACTTAACAAGGAAACGAAAAAATTCAGTTCTCGAAAACAATACCCATAATTTTATGGGTTAAACGTACTGCATATAGTTTGCAGCGCTTTTAGGATAGAATTGTTAGATTAAGTTAAAAGAGATTAATGAAAATTGGTTTTGAATGCAGATAAAGCTCTGACAACTTTTTAGGTTCTAAATCGTAAATTTCTATTCAGGAATTCTTAAGAATATAAATGGAATTCTAAGGAATTCTATTAGTAAAATATATAAAATTATAATTGGAATATTCATTAAAGTTTTTTCTTGTTTCCATGCATATCTTATTGCTGTAATTTTTATATTTTGTTCTTTTATAGGCTTCTAGTTGTCAACATCTTTTTGTTTACAAGCTACTGGCGTATTTTTTTCCTATGCCCGCCTCCGACCTCTCGATCATTAATCGACGAGCAGCACAATACAGAAGACATCCACTTCCAGAACAATCTCTAAAGGCATTGACAGTAACACAAAATGGGATACAGTTAAGAACAGTAGGGCATATGATGAGGTACTGTGCAGTCAGGGGCACGCCAAAGTCGCAAAGTGGGCAGATATCTGTAGCAGACAGTCCTATTCTATGTTATACAGGTGATTTTGGCCCACACGTCTAAAGCAGGCAAGGAACTGGGAATTCTTGTTGACTTGTGCAATAGGAAAATCCACCTTTTCACAGAAACCTTCTCTCTATACAGGTTGAAACGGTTGGATTTAATACAGAAAGATGCATATCTCGAAAATTAGTATTGGCGTATATAAAACACAAATACTAATTTTCTAAACTTATAGTTGGAAATAAGGAAAAAAAAAACTTATATATATATAGAGAGAGAGATAATAACTTATATAACTTAACTTATAGACTTCCGACTACCATTGAAAAAATTGTATATTTTAATGAAGTGAGCCAAGTTAACAGTTTGTCTGATGTCAAAGAGGCTCAAAGATAGGACGGTAAGTTCAACATACTTTTCTGGATAGGGTCATAGTCACTATATTTATTTTATTCAAAGGAATAATATGAAATACATATGTTATATATATATATAAATATGTATATGTATATATTATGTTATATTATATATATATATATATATATATATATATATATTAAACATTCAACTTAAGTTGGAGTACTTAAAAGCACAAAAGTGAATTTTACACAGGAAGCAATTTTGAACTTGAATTAAAAGCAGGGCAATTTCTGCAGATGCAGTTACTTTGTCTTCTCAGTGAATCCTTTAGCATAGAGCAGTGCTATATGAAAGCAATTTAAATAAACTGAACAGGTCGAATGTTGTAGGAGTTTAAAATGCAGAAAAGACCTTACCATGAAAATCATTCAACTCACGTGCATACTTTCCTGCCTTTCCTGGATATTCGTTATTTGCAAATTAGAGTGAAACAGGTTTTGTTATAAACTGTGGAAGATTTTCAAGTCTTGTTCGAGCTTTGAAGCTTCAATGTTAATGAAATGCAAGCAAGGAGTTCCAGCACGTAATTGGGAATTGTAACAGAACAATAAGACGCACGTGGATATTCTATGATCCGCACTTCTAAAATTTTGGAAATTAAGTATGGCCAAGATTCTATTGTTTAATTTTTGAATACAAAATATAAATTTTTTAAAATTGAGTGAGAAATATGTCCTATCATCATTTTCAATTTAATGTCATAGAGCAGAGGTGGCCAACCCAAATGATCTTGCGGGCCACTATGGAAATGCATCCTAACTCCACTGGCAGCATATAAAATTATGTATCCCCATATTAGATTTAGATCCACTAGAGACATTTTTTGGAGTGAAAAATTTAAAAGAAATAAGAAATTTTTTTTTTGTGTTTACTATTACTCTTACATGTAAACCTAGATAATATAATAATAATGATACTAAAAGCACAACTACGCGTATCTAAGGAGGATCAATGCGTTACTAAAGTCACTTAAAGTGGCACATATTAGATGATCCGAGATGGGTGCGCATCATGAGTTCGCAGAATATAATTTAATTATTCTGCGAACTCATAACTGGAAACTCATAAATAAAGCAGGCAATATCTGCCATATATGCGCAAGAATAATATTTTAAAATCAAAGTTCATTTTTTCTCATAATTTCGACAGTTAATTTTTGAATATAGGGATGCACACATAATGTATTTTTTAATATATTGGTTTTCACTACTTTGGCCATTATAAAATAAATGTATTTTATAAAAGTGTGATAAATCTCACGGCCGGAAAAATATTCAAGGCGGATCGCTGTTTGGCCACCCCTGTCGTAGATAATAGTAAAAATCTAAATAAAATTAAATGAGCGACAAAAATTCATAGCACAATGAAAATAAGGTAAACCTTGAGTGAACCTACATCAGTGGTTCTCAAAGAGAGATCACCCTGAGATATTCCAGAAACATATGTGCACAGATAAAAATAGTAATTACAGTTACTCTTTTTCTTGTTTAATTGTTTGTAATAAACGATATCTTTTCCCCCAGTCAAAGATGTCTTTCATTACAAACAACTGACCTTTCTGTTTTCTTTTCACCTAGAAAGTCGCCAAACAGCAAAAATGCGTCAAAGAAGGTTTCCAAGAAATTAAGGAACGACAACTTTCATGGTTGGCTTGCTATTAGCTCTAGAGTCTATGCATTTGTGTACGAATCTGTTAAAATGTCGATAAAATAAAATTCAAATTTGATTGATATTTTCTATTTCCAAAACAATTTAATCAGAATATTTGTGCATATAAATTAGATGTCAAATGGTGGGAAGAAAGATTTTTTTTTCTTCTAATGCAGCTGGCAAACAGACCGTGATCTTCGCCATAAGGGCTGCACCGATGTTACTCACTTTGCATTACCAGGGGGCGCGTGTAACTTGATGATAAGCCCCGGACGCTGAGTAACAATGCCCCCGCAGCGCTCTACGATCCTGTTAGGACCGGGACCTACGGCTTAAAGTGGATTCCGAACCACTAATATAAACATCCATGGCAAAGCCGGGATTTGAACCCGATACCTGTGGTACCGAACACCAGAGCGTTAGCCATTCGGCCATCAGGCCCCTCATGGTGGGAAGAAAGAGTACAGAGAATTCTGCACTATATCCAGAATACATAAACGTCCTATGTACATATTCCAGAGAAATATGCACCCAAATATGGAAATAAATACAGTTACTTTTTTTTCTTGTCGATTTTCTTATTTAAGGACAGCTTTCATTACTAACAACAACAACTTCAAACAACTACCCTTTCTGTGTTTTTCTTTTTTTTCCTTCACATAAAATATCGCCAAATAACAGCAATGAGCCAAAGAAGATTTACTGAGGAACTAGAAGCAGAATTTCCATGCTTGAGTACTAGGAGCGTTAGTTAATATTTAAAGATATTTCCATTGCAGCCTCTAGGACTCTGCCGTCTTTAAGTAGTAGTCTGTAGAGTTGACCATCCTGATATAAGATTGCTAGGAGTCAGTAGTGAATGTTCATTTGCTAGAAATTTGTATATGGTGCGCAAACAATTATCTGTAGGTTTTTTTAATGCGCCCCGATATCAAAATCGATAATTAATCCTTTTATAACACTGTGTGTTAAATAAAAAGTAAATTTATTTTTCTTTTTACTTAACAATTATATTTATTTTTTAAAAAAACTTCTGTTTCTTATTACATTATATAATATATATATATATTCAAAGCCCGTCTAGCTCAGTCGGTAGAGCACGAGACTCTTAATCTCGGGGTCGTGGGTTCGAGCCCCACATTGGACGATTCTTTTTTAGGGCCAACGGCCATACCATGCTGAATATACCGGTTCTCGTTAGATCACCGAAGTCAAGCATCATTGGGCGCGGTCAGTACTTGGGTGGGTGACCACCTGGGAACACCGCGTGCCGTTGGCATTCACAAATTTGGGACCTGAATGGCCGAGTGTCTAGCGCTCTGGCGCTCGGTGCCACAGGTTTCGGGTTCGAATCACGGCGGTGCCATGGATGTTTGTAGTGGTTCGGAATCCACTTTAAGCTGTAGGTCCCGGTCTCCTATGACTGTAAGAGCGTCACGGAGCCGAAGTCAGACTTCTACCTACGGGGTGCTCCATCACAACAGAAGCTGTTTCCTTCCCCTTCAATCATGAGTACGTATGGGCTCGTGGGCTTGGCCAGCCAAGTGGGATAAGAAACAACAACAACAACATATATATTCAACATTCAAGTTTAGTTGGTGAACTAAAAGCACAACTACTCACCACACGATGGGCTACAAGTGGAGGACAATGGTTCTCTGGCTTTTCCAGGAGTTCTTTTAGGGGTAACTGTTCAGAATCAGGGTTTTATAAGGATATATAAGTTTAACATAAAAGAAAAAGTAACTGTAAGGGAGTCTGATAGTAGATTCGAACCTTTCAACTCCTGCACGTTAGCTGCACAAGTTAATTCTAGATCATTAGTGGGGATTTTTTAACATTAATGTAGGATTTTTCAATCAGTAATGAAAAAAAAATTTCTGTTACTGTTGTCATTACTTTCTGTGTCAAGCGTAAGATGTAAAATAATTGTGTTGTTTTTTGTTGTTGTTTCTTATCCCACTTGGCTGGCCAAGCCCACGAGCCCATACGTACTCATGATTGAAGGGGAAGGAAGCAGCTTGTGTTGTGATGGAGCACCTCGTAGGTAGAAGTCTGACTTTGGCTCCGTGACGCTCTCACAGTCATAGGAGACCGGGACCTACGGCTTAAAGTGGATTCCGAACCACTACAAACATCCATGGCACCGCCGGGACTCGGATCCGAAACCTGTGCCACCGAGTGCCATAGCGCTCTACACTCTGCCATTCAGGTTCCAAATTTGTGAATGCCAACGGCACGCGGTGTTCCCAGGTGGTCACCCACCCAAGTACTGACCGCGCCCAATGATGCTTGACTTCGGTGATCTAACGAGAAATTCTGGCAAACATGAACTTTATGAGAAACATTAAAGCTTTGAAATGAATTACTTAAAACTTGTTCATAATCTGATTAACTAAAATGACTGTAATAAAATATGGTAAATTATAGTAATTTTCAACTTTTTCCTTTTATTGGACTACAATGAAGATGCTTTTAAATATTAGCTGGACATGAAGTTTTCGCGTATAATTTGTTTTGAATGTGACAAAATAATTACAAAGAATATTAAAAAAAATATTGATATATGAGTATTATTCTTTCAAAAAAATTGTAAGAATAATAATAAAAATATTTGCAAAAAATAAATTGAAGAGGAAAGCAATCATAATAATGAGTGTTTTTGAAGTTGAATACTTGTTACTAAAAATTACTAAATAAACTTATTGTTAAAAAAAAAAAAAATTTTCTTCTTCTGAATTTTAAAGAAGGAAGGGGGAAAATAAAGTAAAGTAACTAGGAAAGAAATGAAGAAATTTTATTGTTTTATTTCACCTTTTTGAAATGAAAGGGATCCGGCACAACTTCGCGGGGACCTTGACTTACAATTGAAAAAGAAAAGAAAAACCCAATATTAATAAAGAAGCACAATTATTTAAATTAAATCTAATAAATTAACGATTAAACCGTCTGGGTCATTTCAACAGATAAAAAAAAAAAACACAAATAAATAATCACTAAACAAAAATAATGAAGTAATTAATTCAATCATTAAGAAACATTAAATAATTATGTATTTCAAAATATAAAATCATTGAATTAATTGAATGAGCATTGAAATCAAATGAAATTAAGATTTCATATAATTTTTCTATAAAAAAGATTATCCTTTAGCATGAAAAATATAATTTAATTTAAAGGTAAAAATGAAAAAATGTGAATGAAAATAATTGAAAAATGTGAATTAAAAATTAAAAAAATTGAAAATTGTGAATAAAAAAAATAAAAAATAAAAAATTTAAAGAAATAAAAATTAAAAAAAAAAAAATTGAAAAATGTGAATGAAAACAATTGAAAAATGAGAATGAATAAAATTGAATGATGCGAATTAAAATTAAAAAATTTGAAAATTATGAATAAAAAACTGGAAAATAAAATTTTTTTTAAAAAATTGGGAATAAAGAAATGAAAAATGAAAACTTTAAAGAAATAAAAAAAAAAAATTGGAAAACGTGAATGAAAAAAAAAAAAATTGAAAAATGTAAAGGAAATAAAAATTGAATTTTTGTTCATTTTAAATTAAAATTAAAAAGAAAAAAATGTACAAAATTTTTTTAAAAGGAAATATGTTAAAAAAATTAAAAAATTTTAATGAAAAATAAAAAAAAAATTTTTTTTTAGGAATTTTGTTTTCAAAATTGTTTTTAAAATAACAGATAATCAGTCTAGATTCTCAAGAAAGCAGATGTTCTGCAAGGGAAAGCGTGAACTACATCTTTTATCACGACCACCGCAGTATACCGATACATTCCCAGGACAAGTTTCTTTCACTTCCGGCAAAATTGATCTTGTGAAAACGAGCTATTTAGATCAGTGTGCCCACATAACTGGTCTCGTTCTTTTCCAAATATTTAGATCATGCTAAATGCTACTGTGAGAAGACCACATTTTTTTGGCACCATAAAAGAGAAAATAAAAACTATCTGTGAATTACATGAATCATATCGAATACAATAATGCTTGAAATGGCATACGTATAAGTCTGTATATCTTCCAAGATGGGAATGATCTATCTTTTTTTTTTCTTTTCTAATGCAGCTGGCCAACACTTAGACACTTGTCTTGGATGCCTTAAGACAAACGCTGCACAGACGTTACTCACTTAGCACTGCCCAGCGGGTGAGTGTAGCTTGAAGATAAGCTACGGATACGGAATAACAATGCCCCCGCAACGCTCTACGATCCTATTAGACCGGAACCTACGGTTTAAAGGGGATTCCGAACCACTACAAACATCCAAGGCCCCGCGGGATTCAAACCAGAAATCTGTGGTACCGAGCGCCAGAGCGGTGGCCAGCCGGCCATTCAGGCCCGGGTAAGATATATCTAAAAGAACAGAATGTTGACTGTTTGGCTCGATGAGCAGAAGAGGATATTAAGTAATTCCAATGGACACTTCGGGTGTTTGCTCAAAATTTCAGTGACATTACATGAGTGTAGTGTAGCAGAAAATCCGTTGTGCACCCTGGGTAAAGCTGAATTTACTACATTATCTACTATTCTGTAAACGAATGATTTAGGTCAAAGCACCATATAAGGAAAAAAACAAAACAAAGCATATTAATTGAACGGAGTGAATTGGAGCCTAGCACATTAGATTTCCGAATTAAAGTAACTGAATTCGTGACCCTCCAATTCAACAATTTGTAACCCAGTGTGAATGAAATATGAAACAATATATATGTGAATGAAATTTGAGAAATATAAAAATGATTATTTTTATCTTTAATTAAAATTAAAAATATATATTAAAATTTTGAAATGAAAAATTTTGAATGTAAAATTAAAAAAAAAAATTCAAATTTTTTTAATGAGAAATAAAAAATCTTTTTTAAAAAGAATTTTATTTATTTTCAAATTTTTTTAAAAATGTTTAAACTGAATCAAATGCTTCAATATCTAAATAGAGGATGGGAGTGGTAAATTTGTGGTAGGTTTGAAAATCAGATTCCTTGTCAATAACGTGCTAACCTAGATGCAATATAACTATCAAACTAACTTTACGATATTTATAGCCAAAAATAAGCTCCATTTCAAAATTGAGTAGGCCAAAATAGATACGGTTGTGAATGTTAAAACAAGAAGCCATAGGTAAAAACCCTTTGACTGACAATTTTTACCCTTGATTACTAAAAATATTGTACCAAATATTGAAACGTTTATTAAATTAACGTAATATCATATATATCACATACACTCAAGAGCCAAAACATTATGACCACCTGTCAATAACGAGTTGGCCCACCTTTGGCGCGCAACACAGCTTCAACCCGCCTTGGCATGTATTAGTAACACCACTTAATACCAGTTAAATACCGCTTCCACCTGATCACGTGTCTTCCACGTCATCCAGGCGAGTTCATTGCAAAATGTAGGGGTGGTCATAATGTTTTGGCTCTTGAGTGTATATATGCAGGATTTGTTTGTCTGCTAATCAGCAGACGGCGACACATTGCGATTACGTGTCGATGGCACAGATCTTTCACCATGTGGGGAATATTGAATTCTGACTCTTGACCTCAGGAGAAGGGAACAGATCACCGTAGATGAGAGGAGAGAAGGGAGTGTGACTGGCGGCCGACGGGATAGCTGCGGGACGCAGCGAGAGAATGAAGATGATGTTTGTCTATCCAAGAATAATTAATTATTGTACATAGTTGTAGATAAAATTGTGTGTAATTAAGTGGCTGTTGGTCTTAAAGTAAACACCCTGTTTCTTCATTTTGTTTGGAAATTAACCCCGAGACACCACAGCCCCAGCCTATAAAAAGTAGAGCTCGTTGTATGTGTTTGCAAAGTACAGGCTACATATAACATAATAGAGAGTTTTTGCATACCGTATTTTGGACGTCCGGTAGCTTTTTCTCCCTAGCGCGCATGCTCATAGGAAACATTATTACAGATACGCATGCGCAATTTCCTATGAGCATGCGCGCTAGGCAGAAAAAGCTAACGGACGTCCAAAATGCGGTATGCAAAAACTCTCTAATATCACACATATAAATATATATAACGTAACATCACGTAATATCATACATATAAATATATATAACGAAATATCACACATATAAATATATATAATAATATCACATATTCATTATCGATTAATATCCATTACACTATATAAAATTATCCATTATCGATATATAACATAATATCACATATCCGTTATTAATTGACATTATAATATTTTTTTATAAAAATTATATAAAATTTATATTACATAAGTTAAACAGTTTTCAAGATTTTTAATGTGACCATGTTGCACATGACCTTCGTAAGTACTGTTATTGAATAACGTTATGCTTATTTAAATCTAATATGTGTAAGGAAGTGTGTTTATAAGTGAAAAACTATTGCTGATAATTACTGTGAATTACTGAGAAATCTTCAGGATAAATACATTACCATACAATGTAAAAAAAAACAAGCGATTACGATTGATAAATTAATTATTATTGTGCTTCTGTGAGTTCGATCAGACAATTCGAGTGTTTATTGTGTTGTAAATCTATAAATAAATCTTTGTCAATGAATGAAAAACGATATTTTTATTTTTATTTATACGAACAAGGAGGTACAATGGATCATCAAGTTCATTTCAAATGATTTTATTTACTTTGTTTGATAAAATCATAAAGGAAGATTTGTGAAATTTTTAAGAAATTTTTATTTATTTTTTTTCTTATGTTATTCATTTTTGTTTGATAAGAATTTCAAACATCATTTATGTTTTGTAATCGTGTAAGTTTGATGTTTATCGAAACACTACCGCCATAATGTCTAAAATTTGAAGGTTATTCACTTGTTTAGTTTGAAATTCATTATTGAAACCGAAGTAAAAAGATAAAAACTGAAAAAAAAATGTTATGAAATTGCTTACAGTATACAAATTCGAGAATATTCTTATTGAAATTTTATTAAAAAATTACAAATTTTCTTTTATACTTTGAATTGTTTAACTAGCATTGCTTGTTGTTGTTGTTGTTGCTTATCCCCTTGATTTAGAATCCTAAACCAAGTCCAGTAGATCATGCTGCATCAAACGGTCCTCCCCTCATTCAACAGTTGCCTCACAGAGGCACCAATACAATCTATGAGATGAGAGGGAGATGCGATGGTCGAACAATGACAAAGGGTATATGCCTTCTCGTCTCCATTGAAGGTCAAACTCTTAATGTGGCCAGTCCTTAGTCTAGCTAAAACCGTCTGAGCAGGTCTAGGACAGGAGCACTGCATGGACATACCAGGATATTTAGCGGCGTACCATGCATGAATGGGTGGCGACCTCCAAGAGGTATTCACTCTGGCTAAAGTCATGGAATGAACCTCTGAAGCTAACAGATTGGAAGAAGAAGCTTTGGGAAGTTCGCAACCTTCCCTAGCGAGCAGATCAGCAATTTCATTTCCGTAGATGCCCACATGGGAGGGAATCCACTGCAAGCACACCGATCCGATCTGGTCCAAAACAGCTAGTTTGGAAACTATATCCTGCCCCAATTTGTCCAAGATGCTTGGCATACATTGCAATACATCTGCATTGCAATACATCTAATCATTGTAAAATTATTTTGTACGTTGTCAACAATGATTTTTCTATATCCAGACTGCCATTTTAGCATTACTGTAATAGTAAGAAGTACTCTATGGCACCCATAAAAACGCTTAATTATCAGAGAGAGAGAGAGAAAGAGAGAAATTTATGAATGTTTTTAACAAATTTCCCTCTAGTAAAGAAATATTAGCATTCTAATACCATGAAAATTTTAATTTTATAATAAATTTATTGCTTACTTGACTAACTTTTAAATAAATAATCTTTAATAACTTTTAAATAAAGATAGTATGGAAAATTAATTAATATTTAATTTATAATAAATTGATTGGTTAATAATAAAATTAATAAGTTAATATATTAATTTTATAATAAATTGATTAGCTACCCCATTTTAATTAATTTTAAATAAAAATTCTATTGAAAATAACAATTGTCTACGTATAATAATTGTGTAAGAGAGAATAATTATGTTAAGACAAAAAATTTTAATTTGCTGGTAAAATACTTACGAAACAAATGATATGATTCTCTACTACTGTCTAAAATTACAAGATTGCATACTTCTGACACGGTATTGATATTGATATTGAATTATCAGGGATATATTGCATGTTTGATTAGTTCTATCTTTTAATCTATATCACTTATCAATAGAACATATATTTCTATTTTTGCAACAAAGAAAAAAAGCTTTTAGGTTTCTTTATCTTGCTATACAATTGAGATATTACTACTACTACTACTACTACTACTACACATCACTGTGCCTAGAGCTGAACTGATCATATACAGTTTGGGAATTGTGTGGGTTAGAAGTCTGATTGGGCTCTATGGCGTTCTACGGTCAAATGAGACTGGGACTTACGGCTTAAAGGGGATTCCGAACCACTACAAACACCCATGGCACTGCCGGGGTTCGAACCTGAAATTCTATATGAATAATTCAGATATTGAACCACTCAATGTTTAGAGTTTGTTTTCAATTTTTAAAAGTTATATTCTTCTTCATGGGACCTGAACGGCCGAGTGGCTAGCGCTCTGGCGCTCGGTATTACAGGGTTCGAGTCCCGGCGGTGCCATGGATGTTTGCAGTGGTTCGGAATCCACCGTAGGTCCCGGTCCTAATAGGAGCGTTGCGGGGGCATTGTTACGCCGCGTCCGTATCTTCAAGTTACACGCGACCCCTGGGTAATGCGCTGTGAGTAACGTCTGTGCAGCGCTTGTAAGTGTTTGCTAGCTGCATTGGAACAAAAAAAATATTCTTCATTGGCGTAACAACGCCTCCGCAACGCTCTACGATCCTAGTAGAACCGGGACCTACGGTTTAAAGTGGATTCCGAACCATTACAAACACCCATGACACCGCCGGGATCCGAAACCTCTGCTAGCGAGCGCCAGAGCGCTAGCCACTCGGCCATTCAGGGCCAATTTAAAGCTTATTTCATTCATAAAAATATCAATGAAAGATCTCATAGATTTATTTTTAAGAACGAATAAGATTTAATGTAGTATAGCACCAACTTTGTGTACAATTCAAACATTACAATTTTCTTTTATTTGTCTTCAGCTATTCTATAGTACTTTAATAGCAGTTAATTTAGTACTGTAATTTTTATAGAAAATATATTTTTAGTGTACAATAATGTCTTTTAAGTGAGTGCAAATAGTATGCTTTTAAAGTTATAAAAAAATACTTTGTTAATGTAAAAACTTTTTTTACAGCTATATAAGTTTAATTAAAAAAAACCATTAAATTTATTTCCCAAATTTTTTTACTCGATTTTGGCCAACTTCTCACCCCTGTTCTTGCGTCCTGATGGCCACTTGGCTAGCGCTCTGGTCTTTGCTGGCAGGGGCTTCAGGTTCGAATCCTGGAGGAGGAATGAAAATTTGTTGGTGGTTCTGAATCCACGTTAAACTGTAGCTCCCGGTCTAATTAGCCTAAAGTTTGTACAAAATGACCATGGAGAGACAAACAAACCAAATTACCGCTGCTTTTAGCCTGCTTTTGCTTATATCACTTGACTCTCCAACACATTCGCTAGACATTTAGATGACAACAATTAGTGAGTTATACCACGATTTTCGAACCAATTGTTCAATAATTAAAAACTCTTTTAAGCAACATAGTTAGTTCATCTCACAAATGAATTTTATGTGCTCATTTTTAAGAAAACAATATACTTCAGACGACCTGTCTACTCTTTTAGCTTTTTATCCAGAGAAGATATCACAGTCTTTCTTTGTCACACCGGTATCCCTATATTAAGTGATTTATTGGTAAGTATTGTTAATTTTTGTGAAAGAATATATATTATCCTGTACTAAAAGTAGAAGAGGCACATCACTTTTTCCAAATTCTAATTTTTATACATTCTCTTATTAATGTAACCATTGAAAAATTTACATTGTTATTTCAAGAGTTTGAGAGTTTCTTAAAATTTGTGACAAAATTATTGACACGGTATTGCAAATTAATAACCATTAGTACAACAGAAATATTATGTTTGTACGGGAAAGACTGTAAGTACCTGGACAGCTGTAAGTCAGTATGACATATTATAATTAATTATAATGTAAATTACTTATAATTAAACGTATACGAATAAATACTTACAACTATAACCAACAAAAGAAAAAGGATTTAAAGAGAATTCCGTCTGTCTCTCTCTTTGTATATATATATATATATATATATATATATGTATGATTCGAGTCCCGGCGATGGATATTTATGATGGTTCGGAATCCACTTTGAACCGTAGATCTGGTTTAATATGACTGTAGAGCCGTGAACGTAGGGCTGACAACCCTACACAGTAAAAAAAATAAGATCTCCTATCACGAAATCTGCCAGTATGCAGATGGCCTTGACCCACCATGAGGTTGGTGCACCAACGTAGAATACATATATATGCAAGTATGTTACAAATAATCGTAAGAACATGTTTTTAATGAAGTATTTTCTGCCTATTGTATCATGAAGTTACTGAACGTCAGTTTCATTTTTGAACCTATACAAATATATTATATCGCCAGCTAGTTGTTGTGGGTTTTTCTAATAACATCTTCTACTGTACTTTTAAATATTAATTATTTCATGCATTATTTGCATTAATTATTTCATGCATCCTAATTTACTCTACTTATATATTTTCAGCTATTTACTTCGGATTTCCGTTTTTCTCTTGTGGTGATTTTTTCAAAGGATGAATATATTACTTTATTGAGAAACAATGTAATATTTCATTGTCATCAGTCAATTCATGATTGTTTTGAGGATTTCTAATTTATATTTCATTATTGTCTGTGGCCACAACCTTTAAATTCTTATGTTTTTTTTTCACTTCCTTATTTTGTATTCAATCGTACCCAGAAATCTTTCTTTTTTCCTTTTTATTTCAATAACATTGGATTTATTATTGGAATTTATTACCTGAATATTAAATTAAATGAATATAGAGGACGGAAACAACTCACGGTGAATGTAATGCTCGTTACATTTTTTCTCACTTTCAAAGAAACGCAATTTTTCTTGAATTTTTAACCGAATGACCTTTAATAATTTTTATGTAAAAATCAATTTAACAGATAAAAAAAAGTGTTCATCATAACTTTATAAGTAGTAATATTTTATGAGCTAATTATATCTTCAGACGCAATTAATTATATGTCGATTATATTATATAAAAATATTTTTATAATTATATATAGATTAATATAGAAGGAATATTACAATGAGCAACCAAACTCACTTTTTACCCCTGCAAAAAATTAAAGGGAAAATTTTTTATATAAAGAACACACATATTTAACTTTCTTTCTCTACTTCATACATCTAATATTCTGCTCTAACCTACCTAAATTAACTTTTGGATTTTTAGACACTTTCAATTCTCACGATTTCCCTTAACCTCTAAGCATTGTCACCCTGACGGGACCAGTAAGTTCCAATAATCTTCAACATCATCATCATCTTAAATCTACTTATCACTAAAATATGAATTAAATTTTCAGCAGTAAGTTTAAACAGCAAACCAACATTTCAGTTTAATAAATGTTTTGTTTCTAAAGCATTTATAAAGTACATAATTTTCCACACTAGTTTTGTTTTCTCCAAATATGACTTACAAAACAGATAAAAAAGCAGAAATAAAGAAAAGATTATTTTCAAAACCGAATTGTTTATCTTGTTTTCTGAATAGGCCTTTTTTGTGTGAAAAAAGGTAAACGTCTGTGTTTGTGTTCGTGGTTTTTTTACCTTCGTTTTTGTGTTTTGTGTTGAAAATCGGGAGATAAACTCCGATTTTCAACCACAACCACCCCTGGGTTCACTGGGCGCTTCAGAAGGGGTCACTTTTGAAAGTCAAGCCATCACGTATCCAATTCCGAGGGAAGGGGGACGAAGAAGGGATGCAAAGTGCAATTGGAGAGCACATTATCTCAGATGTCTAGACAAAGGAGAGAAAAAAAAAGTGCTTTTCAGCCATTTCCTGCTTCTTAATCAGTGGAATAAGAACAATGTCAGCTGTTGTTTTGTGTAAATCAAACGCATAAATAGTTAAAATAAATAAGTTATTTATTATAGAAAGAGACATAAACATTATGAGTTTAACAGAAATATTTAGTTTTCTATTGATCATAGAGTTCTAAAGTAGTAAAGGAACATGTAGTAAAGGAAAAACAGAAAATCCAGAACTATATGTATTATACAGGCCATTTTTCAAACATATTACTTACTATATAAAGAGTAAGTCGCCCTCTTTGAAAAATTTATTTCTACGGCGGGGCAATAACTGTTATCACATCTTCACGAGATGGCCAGCGTAAGTGTTAAGTTTAAATTACTTTATAAAACGGGGGAATTATCAAAATCGAATTCGGGAATTTATGTCTGTTTGAATTTAGGAAAGTTGAAATCCCTCATTACTTTCTGTTCAACCCAATATTAAAGTTATTTCTTTTTTCTTTATTCGCTATTTCAGCAAGTGACATAAATTTTTACCGTTATTGAAATGAATCATACATTTTTTTGTGACAGATGATCTAAATGGCGATATTTTTTACATTCTCCTCTCTAGATTTTTTAAAAATTATGAACCCAGAACTGGGTCCTATTGACCACTTCCCTGTGGTTTGATTTGCCGCATATTTGCGAGGGCATAAGAATCCACTGTAAACTGTACACCGGAATCTACAATTTAAAGTGGTTTCCTAACCACTACAAACATCCATGGCACCACCGGTATTCGAACCCAAAACCAGTGGTATCGAGCGCCAGCGCGCTAACCAAACGGTCATCAAGCACATATTTTTTTTCTAAATGTCGAAAAGAAAAATAAATAAACTTTGCATACAAAATGGCAAAATGGTAGTTCTCGATTCTTCTTTGCTTACAAAATGGCAAAATGGTAGTTCTCGATTCTTCTTTGCTTACAAAATGGCAAAATGGTAGTTCTCGATTCTTCTTTGCTTACAAAATGGCAAACATGGTAGTTCTCGATTCTTCTTTGCTTACAAAATGGCAAACATGGTAGTTCTCGATTCTTCTTTGCTTACAAAATGGCAAACATGGTAGTTCTCGATTCTTCTTTGCTTACAAAATGGCAAACATGGTAGTTCTCGATTCTTCTTTGCTTACAAAATGGCAAACATGGGAGCTCTCGATTCTTCTTTGCTTACAAAATGGCAAACATGGGAGCTCTCGATTCTTCTTTGCTTACAAAATGGCAAACATGGGAGCTCTCGATTCTTCTTGCTTACAAAATGGCAAACATGGGAGCTCTCGATTCTTCTTGTCTTTCAAATGGTTCCCTAGATGTTGTCTTCTGTTGCTATTCACCTGAAAATTTTCTCCAGCACACATGTCTATTTTGTTCTGGTAAAGACGGGAGTGATGTGTAGCATTTGAATTGAGTGGACTCTGATCACCTTGGAACGTGAACTATCTATGGTTACAATCCGTTTAACTTGAAAAAAACACTCTATTACATTTTAGTTGCTTAAGAATTTCGCGCCAATACGGTTGATACGTAATATCTGGAGCGAAGGGACTGGTCACCTTGAAACCTGAACGGTCAATGGTTGACAGTTGAACCCTTTATCTTAAAGTATATCCTAACTGTTTACGGTTTTAGAGCCTTTAGGGTAAAGCAGGAGTGGCCAACGCAAATGATCTTGCGGGCCACTTTGGAAATGCACCCTAACTCCCCAACAGCATATAAAATTATCTATCCCAATATCAGATTTAGACTCACTATAGACATTTTTCTGAAGTGAGCAATTGAAGCATAATGAGTTATTACTTTTGTGTTTACTATTATTCTTACATGTAAACATGGATAATTTAATAAAACGCACATTGTAAAGAAATATATAACACTAAAAAGGAAATATACAAAATAGATAAATATAAAAGAAATAAAAAAAATGAAATCATTAATAAATATTTATTTTACTAGTGCGATAGTTGTTTCTCCACTTTTTCACTTAGCTTTTGCAAATCGATCTCAATTTGGGTATTGGCACATCGTAATGGGTGTTGCAGGTTAGCGACCGTTATGTTTTAGCGTGTTTTATGTTGGGTCAATTTCATTTTAGAAAAAAAAAACAATTCGCAGGTGTTGGTTGAACCAAAAGCGCTAACAACTTGAATTAAGAGTCTAGGGATGGTCACTGCGTCACTGAGGTCACTTAAAGTGAAACGTAAAACCTGTTATATTAAATGTTCCAAGATGCGCGCTCCTCATGAGTTCGCTGAATATAATTTAATTATTCTGCGAACTCATAACTCTAAATTCATAAATAAAACGGGCAGTATCTGTCATATGCTCGCAACAATATTATTTTAAAATCAAAGTAAATTTTTCTCATAATTTTGATAGTTATTTACTTTTTAATATACTGGATGCACACATAAAGTATTTTTTCAATACATTGGTTTTCACTACTTTTGCCATTATAAAATAAATATATTGTCTAAAAGTGTGATAAATCTCACGGAGGGGGGGGATTCAAGGCGGGCAGTGGGTTGCCCCCTAGTTTAAAGGGACCTATAGGAGTGAAACATAGTTCTGAATTTGGTCACTTCGAAATGGTTTCGAACGGACAAGGAAGATTTAAAACCAAAAAAAGGGGAAACTACAGTGAAAACAAAATTGGTGGCGCCACAGTTACTAGAGAACCACTTTATTTACGGTTTCCTGGCAGAATCAAGTACTTTAATTTATCGTTTTTGCTATTTCAGGAATTTTGTTGAGAATTTTAGCAAGTAAACATGGCGTAACATAGTCAAATCTGATTCTTGAGTAACGAAATTTCAGTTATTTATTCCTTCTAGAACGTGTTATTTATTTATTTTTAAAACTTTAACTCTAAATATGAACAAGGAATATGATGTAGTGTTTAATTTCACAAAATTTTAGAGTAAACCTCACAATTTAAGGATAAAATTATTAAATTATAAAGTATTTTATTTACATATTTATGCATTCAAGTGCTATAATTAGTGTAATTGAATTACTCATTATAGCGTAATTCATTCGCTTGTTTATATCGCCGTATAGGTGTTGACCCTCTTCGTATTACATATATGTATATATATATATATATATATATAATATATATATATTTATATATATATTTATATATACACTCTTGGGGCTTGATGACCGTGTGACTAACATTCTAGCGTTAGGTGCCATAAGTCTTCGGAGTGCCACAAGCAGTCGTGGCTGCGCCATGGTTGCTTGTATTGGTTCAGAGTTCACTTTAAGCCGTAGGTACCGGCTTAACGTGACTGAAGAGCGCTGGGCGTAGCTGAGCGCTGGGCCTAATAACCCTACCCCGTAAAGAGAAAACATCTCATTTTCGAAATTTGACAGCAAGCACATGACCTTTGCCCAACATGGGGATGTTGCGTCAATGAAGATATATGCTTTTAAAATAAATTGAATCAGTAGTGATCAACACTTTACACTGTTAACAAAAATAAATGAAATATTTGTAGCTAGCCCCTGTTAATTTTCATAAAACTGGTTAATTATTGCTATAAAATATACTGGTTTCAATTATCAGGGGCTTTAACTTGATGTCCTTCTCAGTTATGTAACATATTCAACGTTATCAAGAGTGCCCAAAAGCAGGCCGTCTATAGTGTATCTACATTTTGCCAACATAGTTTTTATTTTATACCTCTAAGGAATTTGATCCTCCTGCCATCGAGCTCAACAGAAGGACATTCTGACTTATAGATATATTTTGCCTATCCATCATAGACATGGAGCTATAATTAATAATATCCTAAGCATTATGTTTGCTGTTGTTTCTTATCTCTTTCAACCCACTTGGTTGGCTGCAACATCTAGACCAAGTCCATGAATCCGTGTGCCCTCATGGAAGGAGGGTAGAGGGGGGGCAGCTTCTGTTGGGATGGAGCACCCGTAGGTAGAAGTCTGACTTGGTTCCGCGTCGTTGAAAAAGGAGGCCAGTGTCTTAAGGGGAACTACCCTACAAATGCATCAGAAAACTCCCACCAGGTAGTCTGACTAGCGAGGCAAGATGCTGAACATCCCAAACGCTATAGAGACTCCACGTTTTTCGAAACAATGCCTACAACAAAACACCAACGGATTAAACCTCATCCTAAAGCTCATCCTAATGCTCCAGCTGCCACTGGGCCACAAGTCAATTGCTAAGCATTATTTGATTTAAAAAAATAAACTTTCTATTGATATATTACTAAAATAAAGTAAACCGAATAAATTATTAAACATAATATTTTAATTAATAATTGCAAAAGATGGTGTGGGGGAGGGGATGGTGATGGAATTTTTCCTTGCAAAAGTAAAACGTTTCGTTACATAAATTAAAAACTTCCTTATTATTTCAGATTTTGAGGCATTAAAAAAGGATAAGTATTTTATTATAAACAGTCACATTTAAGATAATAATAGGAAATTCTGTACTTGGAGTATTTTATTTTCCGTCTTTTGCTTTTATCAATGAAAATTAAACATTTTAATTAGATACTTAAAGATTTAATTAGAAAAATACTGACATTAAGTCTATTTCATAATACAATTAATTAAATTATTCTTATGTTTAAATACATAACTGATGTAATGTAATCATTATAGCATATGTGGTGGGGGAAATATTTTTGACAGCTATTATTAGAGAAATTACTTACTGCATAACATCATTAATTTGAATTCATAAAATGAAGCGTTAAAAACTTCCTGACACCAAATGCGCAACAAAATCAAGAAGTGAGTGTTAATTACAGAAATGACAGAACATCATTTTCTTTTTTCCTTTGAATAATGAGGACTATAGATCACCTGACCTGTCATACATTGTTTTCATTTCCTTTTATCAATAGTTTCAAAGCATAGGGAATATTGATCAGGAATCGGTAAAAGTAATGACCTTGTTAACTAGATTTCAATGAAAAGATAAAAGAAAATAATCATGAGGTATTTCCATTCTTTGTCTGAAAATTTCAGTTAATTTCGTTTTAAAAATTACACACTGTTTTGATGAGAAATTAATTATGGAAAATAAACGAAATGTATTGAATTGATAAAGAGATCTTACTAAATGTGACATTTCAGCTTTTCAATTTGCATCTCGTATGACAAGTTAAAATGAGATTATGAGCACATAATGTTGTTGTTGTTGTTTCTTATCCCACTTGGCTGGCCAAGCCCACGAGCCCATACGTGCTCATGATTGAAGGGGAAGGAAGCAGCTTCTGTTGTGATGGAGCACCCGTAGGTAGAAGCCTGACTTTTGCTCCGTGACGCTCTTACAGTCATATGAGACCGGGACCTACGGCTTAAAGTGGATTCCGAACCACTACAAACATCCATGGCACCGCCGGGATTCGAACCCGAAACCTGTGGCACCGAGCGCCAGACACTCGGCCATTCAGGTCCCAAATTTGCCAACGGCACGCAGTGTTCCCAGGTGGTCACCCACCCAAGTACTGACCGCGCCCAATGATGCTTGACTTCGGTGATCTAACGAGAACCGGGCACATAATGTAACAGACATAAGCATAGATGGAGTGAAAATTACAAATTATACGTTGAAGGATTTCACCAAACCGTAAAAGTAATTATCACAAAAAAGTTTAGTTTATGAAGTTAAAAAACAAAAGTTTAAAGTAGAGAAATGAAAGTATAAATATTAAATGAAAGTATATTTAGTAATTTATCGTTCAGTAGGTGCCGTAAAAAAATCACCAAATCCCAACGGCCCCTATTTTGCCATTTGACCGTATTGAAACTTAATTATTCAAAGCGTTTTCAAACTCTGATATTTAGAATCCACTTGCGGCATGTGTTACAGTCACTGTTTTCAGAAACAAGTATACACGATGGAATCTATGATAATATGTACAAACGTCTCGCATCTGTAGTCAAGCTATCTTGTTGGAGTTTATTGTGTGATTTCCTATACGTCACGAAATTGCGATGCAGACACTCCTAAGAATCGCAGCAGACACTCCTCCTCCTCTTAAAAGGCAAAATGAGGCAAAATAAAAGGGCAAATAAAGCAAAAATAAATGGGAACGAGGCTCATCAAAGCAAGGAAAGAAAAAAAAACATTTTTGATATTATAAATAAAAACTGAAATGAATTTCTTTCATTACACAGTAAACTTATGGCTTTCTATATCATCGTTTTCATACTTTTATTGTTAGTGCTCATTATACTTCTGTGTCCAAAAAGTAAGACCAATTTTCAATTTAAAATTCCCGGGTCTTATGGAATTTCAATTTTTTTTTCTTTTTTAGGTTGCTGGTACTGGCCTTGACATCTGTGTGAAATTGGACGTCAAAGTATTCATTAGTGTTTGAGTTACGCTTGAAGACGCTAAAACTGATTCCGACGATTTTTGAAACGTCTGAATTCATTGAGCAAAGAACTTGCATTCAATTTTGTTTGCGGAAATGTATAGAATGTTGCAGAAAGCATTCGGTGAACATTCCTATATCGGAAAAAATGTTTACAAGTGGTATAAACAGTTCAAAAGAAGGCAGAGAACGCGTTAAAGACGAAGAGCAATCTGGTCGACCACCCACCTCAACCGACGAAGCTCACGTCCAAAAAATTAAAGATTTGGCGCTTGCAAGTCGTCGATTTACATTAGAGACCTTGCTGATGATGTTGGAATTTCAAAAGGATCGGCCAATTCCATTTTGAGTCTCAAATGCGTCAAATCTCGATTAGTACCGGAAACACTGAATGTACCAGATCACACTGCATAGATTCTTAATGACTTTTTCGCCAAAAATGAAATACATATCGTTCCACAACCACCGTATTCACACCGTGGGACTTCTGGCTATTCCCTAAACTCAAAAGATTCAACGTGAATCGCCGCGCGCTTTGAAGGCCGTCCCTACCGATAACTTTTTAACATGCATTGAGGATTGGAGAAAAAGTTGGCATAAGTGCCTTGTGTCCGGAGGGGATTGCTGTGAAGGCGATGAAATAAATTTGGAAGAATAAATAAAGAGTTTTTGAAAAAAACAATAATTGGTCTTACTTTTTGGGCACAGTGGTATGAATATAACAATATAATTAATGTGTTGCCATATTAGCTATTAAGACATTAACCTCAATGTTATAAGTAATATTTTTCAAAAATTGGTACAGTTCTAACGATTTTTCTAAACTAGTACATTTTCTAAACAATGAAATAAAAAAATTTTTTGCTGCTTCTTTTCTAAAACGATAAAAATACTAATATATTCATCAAATGAATATAAAAATAAAAGTTTATAACAATGTGATTAAAATGTTGCCATATTAACTATTAAAACATTAATCTTATTATTATAAATAATGTCTTTCAAAAATTGGTACATTTTCTAAGCAATGAAATAAATAAAAAAAAATGTTTTTTCTGCTTCTTTTTAAAAAAGGTAAGAAATATTAATAAAATAGATTTTAAAAAAAAACTTGTTCTGTTTTCTTATATAAAACATTTCAATTATTCTTTCGCAAAAATAAATAATAAAATATTTTAAAAGACGCAATTTTTATTGGAAACACAAAACCAAACAGATATAGATTATGTTTTACATTTTTTTCATAACATTTTATCTTAAAATAAAATTAATAATTGCAGATTATAAAAATACATTTTTGCGTGTTATTTAATTAACTTCAACAAGGTTAATTTCATAAATTTTGCGATGAAAGTATTCAAATGAATTCACACAAAAATAACACGAATGCCAAAAAAATTATTTCTAAAGCATACGCTTCAAATGTTGTTAAATTGTCGTGTCGTTTCTATTAAATATGATAAACAGTCAATAAAAAATTTTCTTGGTTAAATTATATTAATTCCTTAATTTTAAATAAAATAATTAAAAGTTAAGCGTATAAACGCACGATTTCTCTATGAGAAGAAACCCTGGTTCAAATCATCATAAAGTCCTGTTTCGCCGCAATTCAGTGAACGTCATACTCTACATAATAGCTCACGTGATTCCTTCATCCAATGAGAGTCGTTTTTGTTTCATTCTGAACTTTGGCTTCCTGCAAGCAATGGTGTTGTCTAGCTGCTGTTCGCTCTGAACATGTTGAAGCGTGACGGTTTTTGTCTGAACATGTAGTGAGGCAAATCATTAATAGCTGTGAATTATATTATAATTGTCTTTCTGTGATTGTCTTTAGTACAAATAAATATTAATTAGTTGAATTTCAGTCTTCTTCATGTAGTATCTGTTGCCATCAACGGTATCAATCGCTGTTATGTAGTATCAGATACCATCATGCAGTCGCTATCATATCAATTGCCATCATGTAGTCGCTATCATAAGTATCAGTCGCTATCATGTAGTATCAATCGCCATCATGCAGTCGCTATCATCAGTATCAATTGCTATCATGTAGTCGCTATCATGTAGTATCAGTCTCCATCATGCAGTCGCTATCATCAGTATCAATTGCTATCATGTAGTATCAGTCGCCATCATGCAGTCGCTATCATCAGTATCAATTACTATCATGTAGTCGCTATCATGTAGTATCAGTCGCCATCATGCAGTCGCTATCATCAGTATCAATTGCTATCATGTAGTCGCTATCATGTAGTATCAGTCTCCATCATGCAGTCGCTATCATCAGTATCAATTGCTATCATGTAGTTGCTATCATGTAGTATCAGTCTCCATCATGCAGTCGCTATCATCAGTATCAATTGCTATCATGTAGTATCAGTCGCCATCATGCAGTCGCTATCATCAGTATCAATTGCTATCATGTAGTCGCTATCATGTAGTATCAGTCTCCATCATGCAGTCGCTATCATCAGTATCAATTGCTATCATGTAGTCGCTATCATGTAGTATCAGTCTCCATCATGCAGTCGCTATCATCAGTATCAATTGCTATCATGTAGTATCAGTCTCCATCATGCAGTCGCTATCATCAGTATCAATTGCTATCATGTAGTCGCTATCATGTAGTATCAGTCTCAATCATGCAGTCGCTATCATCAGTATCAATTGCTATCATGTAGTCGCTATCATGTAGTATCAGTCGCCATCATGCAGTCGCTATCATCAATATCAATTGCTATCATGTAGTCGCTATCATGTAGTATCAGTCTCCATCATGCAGTCGCTATCATCAGTATCAATTGCTATCATGTAGTCGCTATCATGTAGTATCAGTCTCCATCATGCAGTCGCTATCATCAGTATCAATTGCTATCATGTAGTATCAGTCTCCATCATGCAGTCGCTATCATCAGTATCAATTGCTATCATGTAGTCGCTATCATGTAGTATCAGTCTCCATCATGCAGTCGCTATCATCAGTATCAATTGCTATCATGTAGTCGCTATCATGTAGTATCAGTCTCCATCATGCAGTCGCTATCATCAGTATCAATTGCTATCATGTAGTCGCTATCATGTAGTATCAGTCTCCATCATGCAGTCGCTATCATCAGTATCAATTGCTATCATGTAGTCGCTATCATGTAGTATCAGTCGCCATCATGCAGTCGCTATCATCAATATCAATTGCTATCATGTAGTCGCTATCATGTAGTATCAGTCGCCATCATGCAGTCGCTATCATCAATATCAATTGCTATCATGTAGTATCTACCGTTCCAGTTAAGTAATATAATAATTGAAATTTCAATCTTCTCATGTAAAGGAATTTGAGCTAGGCTACAAACGTTGGATACTATTAGAGTTAATAAATAAATAAAAGTTTTAAAACAAAATATAAAAAAATAAGTGAGAAGAATACAATTCAACTTATGTATAAATCCAGATTTTAAATAATTTTCTAATTCACCATCGAAAATTTTATTTTATGTTGAATTAATAAAGAAATTCGAATTTCATTTTGAATTTTGGTATTACATATAAAAAAATATTGAATATATTATATAATTTTTATATGCTATTTAAATAATGTTTTGATATTTTGTTGTTGTAGTATTGTTGTTCTAATGCAACTGGCAATACAGAGACAGTTAATCTTTATGCCGTAATCAAGGGCTGCACCGCTGTTACCCATTTAGCACTACTCAGGGGACACATGTAACTTGAAGATATGTTACGGACGCGAGTAGCACTACCCCCACAACGATCTACGATCCTATTAGATCGGGACCTACGATTTAAAGTGGATTCCGAACCACCACGAACATCCATGGCACCCCCCAGGATAGCGCAACAGCGCTAGCCATTCAGTAGTCAAAGTTAAATAATTTCCATTTAAATGAGTTAAATAATTTCCTTTTTTTCCATTTAAATGAGTTATTATGGCAATATGATTGATCGATTGATCATAACACATTTTCCGTTAAAATTTTACACACATTTTCCGTAACACATTTTCCGTAACACCATGTATTTCAGTTTCAGTTAAATATTTACACCATGTATTTCAGTTTCAGTTAAATATTTACACCATCTATGTTAATAATTTTCAGAAATTTATAACACAGTATTAAAATTTTTTAACATTTTAAATGTTACAGAACCAATTTTTTATTTAAGTGTCTAAACATGCTTGCATGAAACTTTGAAATATTCATTAGTGAGACATGAGATATTTACATAAAAAACAAATTTTAAACATCACGTTTTGAATAAACACGTGCTTCCATATAATATATATATTTTCAATTTATCCATGCTGGTATCTACTACCAGTTATTTTACGACTTTTGCTTTCACGTGCAACGGTTTGTCCTTGCAGGTGAAAAATGCTGTCCAAAAGAATTTACGAATTGTATAATGCATATTAAATAGAACTCGTGCATTATAAGAAGTGTCTTATCAGTTAAAGAGATACAATGTGGAAAAACTATTGCGTTAAGTATTATACAATATAAATAAAATACAAATTTTAATAATTAACTAGAATGGTAACAAAGTCTTTTTTTAATTAAGCAGGAATGTAAGCTGCTACTATTAATCACAAATATGTTGCCCGACTCGTGGCTCAGTGGTAACGCAACCCTCTAATGAGCATTAGGGCTCGGGTTCAACTAGCTGGCGGCTTTGTTGTAGATACTGTTTCAAAAAACTTGGAGACTAGATGGCGTCTATGATGTTCAGCATCTTGCCTCTTTAGTCGGATTACCTGGTGGGAGTTTTACTAGTTTTCTCCAATACAATACGCAAATGTGAGTCAGTTCCTTATTAAAAATTCCTCCCGGAAAGCACTATCCTCCATCTGCGTCACGGAGCCAAGTCAGACTCCTGCGATTGCTCCATCACAACAGAAGCTGTCCCTTTCCCTCCCTTAACTTAAGAAGCACCATGGCTGTTATTCTGAACAAGCGCAAGCGAGTTCAGGTAATGGGGTGAGCCTTGCTCATTGAGAATTTATCTCAATGCGTATCTGACGATTTAATTTGGCTTAAAACTATTTGTTCCCTTTAACTTTTAAGAACTGGCGCAGGGGTAAAGATTCGGATCTTTGACCGCGAGGTTGAGGGTTCAGATCAGAATCCTGTTCCTTTTCTATCCCTTTTTACTGCTACGTTGTGCTTTAATTCTATTCTTATGACTTTCCAACTGGTAATTAAGTTAGGTTTTTATTTTGTTTTTCGTTCGCTTTTTTTACCCCTTTTTTGTAAGGAAACAAAAGGATTAGAAATAAAAATTATAAAAATAAAAATAAAAATTATAAAATCGAAAATCAAACAAAAAGTATAAAAAGTTTGAAAATCAAATAAATATTATAAAAAGAAAAATAAAGAATTTCGGTTCTGTGATCGGCCCTTTTTTTTTGTGGGGATTTTTGTACTGTGTCTAACCATTTGCTTTTCAGATGCTCCTATTGGCTCTCACCGTTCATGCATAATTTCCAATCAGTGACTTCGTAAACAAAGGGTTGGAGGGTTTGTTTACGTTTTTGTATCAATAAAAGGCATCGACAACTGGTCCCTAATTGTACCGAATTTAAAACTTAACTTTTAATTTCTTTTATTTTTTATCTTACTTTTTTTAAATAGTATTTTTTTTCTTTTTTTTGAGTACCTACTTAATTTGAATTTAGAAACATTTATCTTTTATTTTTACTAACAATAATTAAGCAGCCATTTAAAATTCCAAGTATATTTATGAATTAAGATGAGGAGGTTTAAGGGGTATTTCCCCCTGTTGGTACTCCGTAAACGGTACGCCAGTTGCCAGTTGCCAGTTTCCCTCCCTTCAGGAGTAGATTACTCATGGGATGTCCGTCCTGCACTGCAGGACACTGTGGATTAGACCTAACACAAATATGTTTGATTCTCTACGGACTAACAATAAATAGATTTAATATTAATAGACCCAATAATCAGTTATTAACAATAGACTCGAATTCCCTTCGATCTAAAAATTAATACTTCTGCAGAAGTTTTATAAAAACCTATTTGCATCTATTACTTTTTGGGAATAAAGAACGCAAGAAAAAATAAGCCCAAATATATAATAATAAATAGAAATTTTTAATGCGGTGTATAATAATTAAAAATGCAACATTCAATCTTCTGGCGCACAGTGACACAGGTTGCGGGGTTTAAGTCCCGGCCATATCATAGATGTTTGTAGTGGTTTGGAATTCACTTTAAACCGTAGGTCCTGGTCTAATAGGATCGTAGAGCGTTGTTTTGAGGTTTACTCTGTCTCAGTCTTCCTCCTAGCTAAAAGTGAAGCTGCATATTACCTTTAGCCATGGCCCAGTCGCTTGCGATGGGATTTTCTGGACCTGGTGTAGGCTTTCCTGCACGAGAGGGATAAGTAACAGAAAATTAAATAATTAGAATGATCAAAAATTCGCCCTGGTGTTTTAGAAATGAGGATATCAGACTTGCTCTTTCCCTGCTAAGATTTAAACAATTTGTATACAAAATTGCAAAAAAACTTTCTATCCAAATATAAATAACTCGGTTTTAAATGATCTCGTCAAAAACGATTATGATATTACTCATTTCAAAAGTAGAAAAAGACCTCGCGCTGTTCTAAATATTATTCATTAATGTCATGATATCCTCGTATCTGATTTCCCAAGCAGTTTCTCTGCTAAGTTGCAATTTCCTTTCTTCAATTGATTTGCTTCAACTTGACCTTGACTCCTCTATTTCTAATTTGTATTATTATCATTTACGTATTTATGCAGCTAGCTTTTATTTGAAAGTTTTTCGTCTTTTTTTAAACTTAATTTCCTTTCTTATTAATTTCAATTTCAACTATTTTATTTCATATTTTTCTTTTAAATTATTTTCGTAATTTAAAAACACTTTATTTCTTTTTTAATTTTTATTTCTTAGCTCAATTTGCTTAAAGCTTGACCTTCCCTGTCACATGCAAAGCAGGAGATAGAGGTTGCTAAGCAACCAAAGCTCTCCGACAACCCGGCATACCATTGTCATCGTCAGCGGCCATGTGATTAGTGCTCTGGCAGGTGGTATCATACGCTTCAGGTTCGAATCCTGGAACTGGCATGGATGTTTACTAGTGGTTGGGAATCCACGTTAAACTGTAGGTCCTGGTCTAATTAGCTTAAAGTGTGCACAAAATGACCGTACAGCGACAGACCAAACCATGGTTATCGTCGAATTGTTGCATTGGTAGAAGTGTTTTCTGCCTCGAGTTTGAAAATTCTGATAAGTTAAATAATTTTTTTATTATTGTTTTTAAATACATTATTCTGATATGAAGGCAAAGACACGATAGACTGCTCCATTTTAAAATTGCAAAGTAGATAGTGGGTATTGTATCCCACTTGGTCAGCAGCAACATCTAGACCAGGGTTGGCCAACCCGCGTCCCGCCTTGAGCATTTTTCCAGCCAGTGAAATTTATCACACTTTTACAAAATGTATTTATTTTATAATGGTCAAAGTAGTGAAAACCAATGCATTAAAAAAATTACATTATGTGTGCATCCCTATATTCAAAAATTAATTCTCAAAATTACGAGAAAAAATTAACTTTGTTTTTAAAACAAAGTTTTTTTTTTGCGAATATATGACAGATATTGCCTGTTTTATTGATGAGTTCACAGAATAATAAACTTATATTCTGCGAACTTATGATGATCGCGCATATTGGAACCTCTAATATAACAGGTTGTAGTATGAATATAAAAATGCCTATAGTGGTCTAAATATAATATGGGGACATATAATTTTAAATGCTGCTCACAGAGATAGGATGAATTTCCAAAGTGACCCGCAAGATCTTTGTATTGACCACCCCTGATCTAGACCAAGTCCGTTAACTAGTACGGGTAATGCTAAAAAAAGGGGCTTTTTTATGTCCTTGACATTGCGGCACAACACAAGAGGCCCTCAAAGAGAGAATTCGAACTTTACCCATCCCGGTTAAACCTAGGGCTCTGGGTACTATTTTAGTCGCCTTTTACGACCAGCATGGGCTATTCTAACCCGGATCCCGCCACGGTGTTATTATTATAAAAAAATGTGGTTAACGTTAGATAATACAATAAAAAGCGCAATACTGGTTTGGATAAACTAGTACTTGTGAGCATAATATTAGTATTAGTTTGGACAATGTATGAATATAACAAAATAGATAAATAAAATCAATTGACATATTAGTTAATCTTTGATTACTACAAAACATTAGTTAAATTTATATGATATCAAACAACATATTTATTATTTCTTTTATTTTTATATTATAATTATTTTTTATTTTTACAAATAAAGTATTATTGTAACAGTGGTTCTACCTTTCGTGTTCCTCCTACGCACAGCTGCCCTTGTGGCTCCGGGTGAAAAGTTCGGTTGGCATCGAACCTCCCGCCCGAGAGGACGGGAATGAAACTGGCAACTGGCAACTGGCGCTGAATGAAAATCTCTCCTCCCGAAAGATAGAAGGGGAATCCTTCCTCGTAAATATATGGCTTTAAAGGTGTTACCGTTGTAAAGTAATCTTTGTAATGTGTTGAGCTCGCGTTTGTGCGTTTGTAATTAAAGTGGTGTGTTTTGTTAAATGAGTGTTCTTGTGTCTTTACCACACCCAGATTCAGCTGCACAAACGAACAAAACGACGACATCTACTACAATATATACACTGAAGTGACAAAAGTCATGGGATAGCAATATGCAAATTTTCAGATGGCAGTAGCATCGCGTAGAACAGGTATAAATGCGCAGAGCTTTCATTTCTGTTCAAGTTATTCATGTGAAGAGGTTTTGACGTGATGATGACCGCACGACGGGAATTAACAGACTTTGAACGCGGAATGTTAGTTGGAGCTAGACGCATGGGTCATGCCATTTCGGAAATCGTTAGGGAATTCAACATTCCCAGATCCACTGTGTCAAGAGTGTGCCGAGAGTATGAAATTTCAGGCATAACATCCCACCAAGGACAGCGCAGTGGTCGACCGCCTGCACTTAACGACCGAGACCGGCGATGTCTGCAAAGAGTCGTAAATTCTAACAGACAAGCAACACTGCGTCAAATAACCGCCGAAATCAATGTGGGACGTACAAGGGACTTGTCTGTTAGAACTGTGCGGAGAAATTTGGCTTTCTTGGGCTATTCCAGCAGAAGACCGACTCGAGTGCCTTTACTGACAGAACGACATCGCTTGCAGCGACTCTCGTGGGCACGTGAGCATATCGGTTGGTCCCTAGATGAATGGAAAACCGTGGCCTAGTCCGATGAGTCCCGATTTCAGTTGGTAAGAGCTGATGGTAGGGTTCGAGTGTGGCGCAGACCCCACGAAGCCATGGACCCAAACTGTCAGCAAGGCACTGTTCAAGCTGGTGGTGGCTCCGTAATGGTGTGGGCAGTTTTTTCATGGCATGGACTTGGTCCTCTGGTGCGACTGGACGGAACATTGACTGGAAATGCTTATGTTCAGCTACTTGGAGATCACTTGCAGCCATTCATGGACTTCATGTACCCAAACAACGATGGGATTTTTATGGATGACAATGCGCCATGTCACCGGGCCACAACTGTTCGCGATTGGTTTGAAGAACATTCTGGGCAATTCCAACGAATGATCTGGCCACCTAGATCGCCCGACATGAATCCCATCGAGCATTTATGGGACATCATCGAGAGGTCTGTTCGTGCCCAAAATCCTGCACCATCAACGCTTTCACAATTATGGACGTCTATCGATCGAGACAGCATAGCTCAATATTCCTGCAGAAGACTTCCAACGACTTGTTGAGTCCATGCCACGTCGAGTTGCTGCACTTCGCCGGGCGAAAGGAGGGCCGACACGATATTAAGAGGTATCCCATGACTTTTGTCACTTCAGTGTATATAAGATGGACAAATTAAGAATTCTTATTTTTTTTTTTTTTTTTTTGCAGCTCGTTACAGTGAGTTAATGCGATCCCTTATTTAAGTGATTATTAATTTAATTTTAGTATTAGGTATTTATTGCATCAATCTTTTTCTACTTATAGTAGTACTATTATTGCATCAATAATTTGTATTGCTTAACTTCCATTTCAATTTCGAAGAAAACACGATAAATTATTGTATGTAATATAAACATGTTTTTTCCCCATAAGATTTAGAGGTATTTATAACCTTGATATTTAGGGGAAAAAATAACGCTTTCCATGAATATTAACTTGTTAATTCATAATATCATACGAAAATCATACTTAAAAGATATCGAATGCTTTAATATTGAAATGGCTGCTCAAAAGGTAATCGAGTAAGAATATTTGTTATTATTTTCAAAAAAAAAAAAAAAAAAATTCCACTTTTATTCACTCTACATTTACAAATTATATAAAAATACATTATGAAGCTTCCAATTTAATCTTGTAAAATATATTTGAAGGATTTAGTGTAGGTATAATTGATATCAAGAAGCTACATAAATTTATTCAAATAAAGAAACAATTAAAATTACTTATAATTAGATCGAATATGCAATAATATGCAAGAATGCAATAATATGCAATTGAATGTAATAATATCCAAGAAATACAAGAATGCAATAATATGTATAAATAATATGCAAAAATACAAGAATTCAATAATATGCAAAAAAAAAAAAAAAAAAAAAAAAAAAAATCCCGAGAATTCAGTAATATGCAAATATAAAGTCACCATGAACAATTTAAATAAAGAGAATAATTTTTTTCCCAGAGTGCTTTTTTAAAAATTTGTATGAATAATTCCCTTATTATTTAAAAAAATCAGCCATACAAATTGATTTCCGTCTTTTTAATTTTTATCTGTATTGTATGAACTAATAATCGCAAGTAAATAAAAATTTTATATGAATTATGTGATGAAATTAATAAAAATATCTTCAATTTATTGAATGAATTTTTATTTAATTAAAAATATACGTGCTAAGAAATTTAAAGTCACATTTTTTTTTATTTTCACCTTCTGTAATACATCCTTTTATATGATTTAGTAATGAGTAACAATGCAAATAAATGATGCATCAGTTCTTTATCATGAATGTAGGTTTAACTGATAAAATATCTTTCACTTACTTTATAACACATGGTTTCAATTCACTCTTCTCTGAGTCAAATATCATTTATTAAATTAACTTTTTCGTATATTTTCTTATTTTTTGTCACATATCTATTCCACACAAAGTGAACATGCTTATTATCACGCATGAGCATATTTATTATCATGAACATGTTTATTATCACGTATGAGCAAATTTATTATCTTGTATAAACATGCTTATTATCATGTATAAGCGTATTTATTATCATGAATGAGCATGCTTATTACCATGTATGAACATATTTAATATCATGCATGAGCATATCAACGTATTATCGTATGTATAATACTATGGGATTCATGTTGCCAATAAAACTGCTTGCATGAAGAAATTTAAATTTTAATGAAAAAAACAGAAACAATTTGTGTTTCTAGGAATTATATTGTCTACTTTTATAAACAAAATTAAAAAAAAACTATTTTAATCACAGAAAAAAAGAACAATTAACATTTTTAGACAACTTGATTTAACGCAAAGAACTTCATCAAAAATGTAATGGAATAAAATAAAAAAATATGATTCGAATCAGACTAAATTGCTGATTTAGCTATAATAGATGCTAAGACATTATTTTTGTAAAATTAGATCACAGAAAATATGATTATAATATATTTCGATTGAAGATTTTAATGATGATCTGTAATAATGGCCGATTTTAATAACAGTCTTTAATAATAGACTAGCATTTATTATAAAAAAAGGTATGATTCAATAAAAAGGCAATGTAATAAAATAAAAAGGTATGATTCAATAAAAAGGTAATGGAATAAAATAAAAAGATATGATTCAAATCAGACTAAATTGCTGATTTAGCTATAATAGATGCTAAGACATTATTTTTGTAAAATTAGTTCACAGAAAATATGATTATAATATATTTCGATTGAAGATTTTAATAATGATTTGTAATAATGGCCGATTTTAATAACTGTCTTTAATAATGGACTAACATTTATTATAAAAAAAGGTATGATTCAATAAAAAGGCAATGTAATAAAATAAAAAGGTATGATTCAATAAAAAGGTAATGGAATAAAATAAAAAGATATGATTCAAATCAGACTAAATTGCTGATTTAGCTATAATAGATGCTAAGACATTATTTTTGTAAAATTAGTTCACAGAAAATATGATTATAATATATTTCGATTGAAGATTTTAATAATGATTTGTAATAATGGCCGATTTTAATAACTGTCTTTAATAATGGACTAACATTTATTATAAAAAAAGGTATGATTCAATAAAAAGGCAATGTAATAAAATAAAAAGGTATGATTCAATAAAAAGGTAATGGAATAAAATAAAAAGATATGATTCAATAAAAAGGTAATGGAATAGAATAAAAAGGTATGATTCAATAAAAGGTAATGGAATAAAATAAAAAGATATGATTCAATAAAAAGGTAATGGAATAAAATAAAAAGATATGATTCAATAAAAAGGCAATGTAATAAAATAAAAAGGTATGATTCAATAAAAAGGTAATGGAATAAAATAAAAAGATATGATTCAATAAAAAGGTAATGGAATAAAATAAAAAGATATGATTCAATAAAAAGGTAATGGAATAAAATAAAAAAGATATGATTCAATAAAAGGTAATGGAATAAAAAAAAAAAGATATGATTCAATAAAAAGGTAATGGAATAAAATAAAAAGATATGATTCAATAAAAAGGTAATGGAATAAAATAAAAAGATATGATTCAATAAAAAGGTAATGGAATAAAATAAAAAGGTATGATTCAATAAAAAGGTAATGGAATAAAATAAAAAGATATGATTCAAATCGGACTGTACTGCCGAGTTAGCTATGATAGATGCTAAGACATAATTTTTGTAAAGTTAGATAGCAGAACATATGACTATTAATGGATCATTTCAATAATAGTCTTTAATAATGGATGATATTAACGTACTAGCATTTATTTTAAAACTTGAAAGATAATAATGTTAATGATTAAATGGGCAAGTTATCGTTTCCATCATTTGAAAAAAAAAAATTAATTAATTATTTTGATTTAAATGTTTAATTTAATTTAATTATTCTTAGATAATATAAAGTCAATTCAATCTAAAGACATCATTAATAACATATCTATAATATGTTTCGATTAATAATTTTAATAATCATCTTTAATAATAGATGATTTTAATAATGGGCATCATTCATTCTAAAACTTGAAAGACATTATTGCTAATGAATAAAGGGGAAACCGTTCATAATCAATTGAAAAAATATTCTTAATTATTCTGAATTAAATCTTTAATTTAATTTTATTTTCTTCGACTTTTAAAAGTCAATTCATGTTAAAGGCATCATTAATAACATATTTATAATATCTTTCGATTAATAATTTTAATAATGGACTAGCATGCTCAAACTTGAAAAATAACATTGCTAATGATTAAATGGGAAACCGTTATTGATTCCAAAATTTTAGAAAATATTTTTAATTATTCTGAATTAAATGTTTAATTACATTTAATTATTCTTAGACATTATAAAGTCAATTCATGCTAAAGAAATCATTAACAAAATATATTCACGCTAGAAATTAAAATTCATTAAAGTATTTCGATTTTATTTATTTTCTACTTTTTTTGCATTCATACCTTGATTACATTTTTTACATTTATTCCGTTATTTATTTTTTCTTGTTAATACAAATTCTTCATCTATTGAAATTCATTAGATCACAGAAAATATAACTATAATATGTTTCGACTGATGATTTTAATGATGGTCTTTAATGATAGATGATTTTAATAATGGACTAGCCTTTATTCTAAAACTTGAAAAATAATATTGCTAATAATTTAATGGGAAACCGTTATTGATTCCATCAGTTGAATAAAATTCTTAATTATCCTGAATTAAATGTTTAATTTAATTTATTTTTTCTTAGACATTAAATATTCAATTTATGCTAAGGAAATCATTAATAAAATATCTTCCCACACGAGAAATTAAGATTCATTAATGTATTTATTTATTTTCTATCTTTTTTACATTTATTCCTTGATTTTTATTTATTATTCTGTGTTGGAAAAAATTCTTCATCTATTTAATTTAACTGTTTAATGTTTAATAATGGTCTTGAATGGTTTAATAATGGTCTTTAATAATGGGTGATTTTAATAATGGCTAGCGTTTATTCTAAAACATTCCACATGATTCATCATTTGAAAAAAATTAATTATCCTGAATTAAATATTTAATTTAGTTTATTTTTTCTTTAACATCATAAATTCAATTCATGGTAAAGACATCAATAATAAATTATCATTATTATTATAATTAATAAAAATTAAGAGTCATTAATATATTTCAATTTTTATTTATTTTTCCAAATTTTATTGCACATATTCCTTGATTTTTATTTATTATTTTTTGTTGGTACAAATTCTCCATCTATTGAATATAACTAATTAAATAACTTCTGTTGCCTTTCATTTAAAATTCAAATGCATAATAAAATACGTATCAGATAATAAATTTGTAAAGAACCCCAATGTGTTAATGTACCAGCATAGCTGTTGTCATGTGAATATTTCAAATCTGCTATTAAAATTTCATTATTTTTAGATGAAGACTGATCACAACTCTTTTACTTACTCAAACATCATTGAATGATAGCACGTGATCACAAGACTGTTGCCACATGTTATATTATTTTCAAGGTTATTTAAATCTAGTGTTTGCTCAGACTGAAAAACTGGACATTAGTACCACATCCATCAAAAAGTATAAAAAGAAATTAACCTTTTTAACCCCTATTATTACATTTCGAAAAACCACAAGGAAATTTTAATTCTTTTGATGAAGTTTATCTGTGCCAATGACACATGGTGGCATTATAAATGATACTAACGACATAATTTCCTTTCTTTATTATTGTCATTAACGAAATATCGATGGATATAATTATCGTTAATTTCTTCAAAATGACAGAACATGAAATCCTTCATTAAATAACAAAATATAGAAGTTCATTTTTTTTGTCATTAAGAAATTTTTTTTATAAATTATAAATTTCCTTTAGGAAAATTGGTTAATATTTAAATTTTCGTTTATCTTTCTTATCATTTATGAAACAAAAAAAGTAAGAATAAAATATAATAAATATATATATGAAAGTATTAGAATAATGTAGGCATAAATTGCATTTAACAAATAGGTATACCCTGCTTTTATAATACCAACTTATTTAATATTTATTTAAAAAAAATTCCACTTAAAAACATTGATTGGTTTGGTGTGTCGCTCTATGGTCATTGTGTGCACACTTTAGGCTAATTAGACTAAAACCTTCAGTTTAACATGGATTCCGAACCACTAACAAACATCCATGACAATTCCAGGATTCGGACCTGAAGCCTGTGGTACCAAAGGCCAGAGCGCTAGCCAATTGGTCATCAGGCCCCTGAAAACATTGAGAAATATATTTCATGCAAGAGAGGCATACATCTTTATCAATAATATTATTTTTACTTTTTGAATGAATATTTTTATGGTTAAAACTTTTGTAATTTTTTCATGTAATTTTTAGCGATCTGATGATCAATTGGTTCTCAACATAAAAAAAAAATCGAACAATATTTTACGTTTGACATGTTAACGGAATCAAAAAATAATAATCAACATGAAATACCAAATGAGCTGCAAAGAAATATTTTAAAAATGTTTTCACAAAAACATCTATTAAAAACTAGAAAGATAATGTCCTTGAATATATCTGAAGGTAGATAGTGTTTTAGTCACTTGAACACATGTTTAATTAAACTTTCTAACTAAAACAGGAGTTCAATAACTCTCTCGCGACCTTCATGCCACCGCTGGAACTAGAATTTCAAGGGTGATTTCATTTCAAGATTTCACTTTCAACTACACGAGAGAAATCCGTTTGTGAAGAAGACCTGTTGTTTGCGTCCCGCTCACTACTGCTCAATGGGGAGTCAACTTAGAATTGATCTTAGATCAGCGAGGGAGATTCTATCCAAATTGACATACATTCAGAATATATGGTTAGAAAGAACTGGAACTCTTCAATGAATAGTAATTCCTAAGATGAGCCATTGTTCTTTCTAACCACTTATTTTCGATGAATGTCTGATTGGAGAGAGAGAATCACTACCTGTCCTCCTACTTCCAAACTAGAGACCACTGAAAGAACACAGAATTCTGATGGTTTGGGGTGGGATTCTTATTCTGATTCTCTGTATTTTTTCAGAGGCTCTGTGAATACTATGGTTTGGTTTGGTTTGGTCTCACCCTTTGCGGTCATTTTATGCACACTTTAGGCTAATTAGACAGGGACTTACAATTTAACGTGTATTCCGAACCACTCACAAATATTCATGGTTCCACCTGGAAACGAAAAAGGCCAGAGCTCTAGCCAATTGGTCATCAAGGCGTCTGTGAATTCTATTAGATGTAGAGATCAGATCTCCGAGGCTTTTGTTCATCTTTTCAGTTATGCAGTTGGTTTTGATTTCATTTTTAATGGACGTCATCACGCATCGATGTGGGGCAAATAGGGTCGAAAAGTTTCTGTAAAGTTAGCATATTTGCCGGATGGATCGGATCCAGTTCTCCAGACCTACGTTTTATTGAGAAAACTTCATACTCGCATGGAAAGGCAATTGTAACTTGACTTTCCCCTCTCAGAACTTTTCATGACTTGAATGTAGCATTGTTGGGAAAGTAAACCCGATTTATACAGAAATTCATTTACTTCCTGCTTTATAGTATGAATTTATTTATGTTATGAGAGCCGTATATAACCGTATATCGAATTTACGACACAGACAGGAGGTGTGTACAGTAATTGTCGAGTTATTGCTCTTTATAAAATTTTTTTCATACATAATTTCATTAAAGTGTGCTCTGTAGCTCTAGAGATATTCACCAAAAAAATATATATATATATATATATATATAGATATTATTTCCAATGGCAAGACAATACAAAAAAGGGGAAAATACAAAATAACAAACTCGCTTGTCAGTATCTCTCCGTCTCGGATTCGCCATGGAGTGCCAAGAACGATGGAGATGAGCTCGATTCAGTAGTTTTGCCAAATAACAAAAATGGCAGTTTGGTTGGTTTAACATCCTAATGTGATGTAGATGTTCATTAGATCAGTTCTGTCTGATTGAGACAAGTCACCAGCATTCCATTGCAATACATGCCAACCGGACAATCATGCCTAAAATTGTAGACCACTTAGCCATATTGAACTTCGCCCAGGATGCACAACTATGGAACATATATACTCAAGAGCCAAAACATTATGACCACCCCTACATTTTGCAATGAACTCGCCTGGATGACGTGGAAGGCACGTGATCAGGTGGAAGTGGTATTTAACTGCTGCTGGAGAGTCTGAAGAATCATTCTTTCCCTTACTTCTGTGTGTGATGGGAAAGGCTGCGGATCGAAGCGACTTTGATAGAGGGAAGATTTGAATGGCTCGAAGGCTCGGAACAAGTATTTCCGAAACTGCAAACTCGTGGAAAAAAATGGGAAACTGCAAAACTCGTGGGAAACTGCAAGACTCGTGTTCGCGATCTACAGTTATTAGTAATTATACAAAGTGGAAAATGACGGGGAAACCAGCAGTAGACGACATAGTGTTGGACGTCCACACGCTATCAAAGGAAAAGGTCGTTGGAGACTGTCTCGCAGGGTGAAGCAAAACCGGAGCCAGACAGTGGCTCAGCTGACAGCCCAATACAATGCAGGGCCAAGTAGAATGGTATCGGAGCACACTGTTCAGCGGACACTGTTGGATATGGGGCTACGCAGCAAACGTCCCACTCGACAACGTGCAACGACAACACAGCAACGTGACCAAGCGTCATCGCCAACTCTGCCTGCGCTGGGCCCGGGAACATCGTGACTGGTCCATGGATCAGTGGGAGAGAGTTGCCTGGTCAGATGAATCACGATTTGTCATTCATCACGCCGATGGCCGTGTCAGGATACGCCGTCTTCCAGGCGAACAGTTGCTCCCTCAATGCACAGTAGGTCATACACAGGCCGGTGGTGGCGGTATTATGCTTTGGGGGACGTTCTCTTGAGCGTCTCTGGGATCCGTGGTTGTGGTAGAGCAGACCATGAATGCTACAGGGTATCTGAACATCATTGCGGACCAGTTGCACCCTTACATGGCCTCTGTTTTTCCAGCTGGAAATGGAATGTTCCAACGCCAAAGCCCCTTGTCACAAGGCTAAAATTGTGTTGGAGTGGTTCCAGGAACATGATGCTGAATTCCAGTTAATGTCCTGACCGCCTAATTCACCGGATATCAATCAGATAGAACACATTTGGGATGTCCTGGGACGGCAGCTCAGAGTTCAAAGACCACCAATTCGCAATATCTCGGATTTGCGTGACCGTTGCTTAAACATCTGGTACAATCTATCTCCGGCCATCTAGCAAGGACTTGTGGCATCCATGCCAAGGCGGGTTGAAGCTGTGTTGCTCGCCAAAGGTGGGCCAACTCGTTATTGACAGGTGGTCATAATGTTTTGGCTCTTGAGTGTATATATATATATATATCGTGCAAAAAATATGGGATTTGGAAGGGTTTTTGATCGGCTCAGGTATATCCATAAACAGAAAAACCGACCCCTCTCAATGTAAGTGGATCTCTGATGGACATGAGTTTCCTGGACATTTTTTGTTCTTTACGTTGTAGGAACTAGAGATAAATTCGTTTTTCTGAGTGATAATTTCAAGTCACGTCTTGTTCGACTAGTGGGATGAGTATCTTATGTAGGAATTGTACGAATTGTACTAATGATTTGGCCAAGTGTATCCTATGAATGGCTTAACGTGAATCCAATAGGACATGTTTGAGAGATTCTATGCTGATGAGTTTATGGCGGCTTATTGCCGATACGGATGGCTCAAAAGCTTCTCTATAGTGATGACAATAAGAGATATAACATAATTATATAAGATGGAACCAACAGAAAACTTAATATTGACAACTACCATTCCAAATATAGAAATTAAAAATCTCAAGCCTTAAAACTTCTTATTAAACAACATTTTAATTAAGCATCAGCAATTTTATTCGAGGAAATAATCATTAATCACATGCATTTCCTAATAACCATAATTGAAAATTTTTTCCAATTTCAATCAAATTATCAATCTCTTTTAATTAATAATAAGAGATTTAAATATTAATTATATCCCAATTTAACGTTCTAAAGAACTCCGTGCTTTACAGTTGTTAAATGCTATTGTGCATTGAAGGAAACCTGTATTATCTAATAAAAGTTAAAGAATTTTTAAGTAATCATACTCTTTAGTGTATTTTTTAGATGCCGAATATATATATATATATATAAACGTGTATTTTTCGTCCTTTACTAGAATACTAAAAAAAATGAAATTTTTGTTTTCAGCCATATGACTTTATTTCTCATAGTTGCCGACATCTGTGATTTACATATCAACTAAAAAATTCTTCCTCCTGACAATATATAACCAAAACCTTAATTTTCCTTTAAATTGTTTTGATCTGCATACTCAATTATTACATCCACACTCCAAATATGCTGATCAGAGACGAATATTGTAAATATTTTCAGATAAATCTAAATTCAAGTTATGTTTTTCTATCTCATACACTTGCGTGTTAAGCTACAGAAGAATGCATTTTGCGTTGGCTTTAATCTCAAGTTAAACATACCATTGGAATATTACCTAAATATTTTGAGGTCTTTCTTGGTTTAAGTATACATAAACTGGATAAATCCGAATATTTTGTCATAATCTAATCCGAAGGTAAGTGTTCTGACCAATGAACACAAGATAATTATTAGTCTATTCCGTAAAATATCGAATAAAATTTAAAAGACAATGAACAAAAATTGATAAAAAAATTTTGAGTTTTGCACAATTTTATTCAAAATTTGCATTTGAAAATCAAATTATTAGTTAAATTAAAATGATGAGAAAAAAATATTCATTTCATATTGATAATTAATTTATACTCTGTGTTTTTCAACACTGGTAAACTTCAAATTATTATACAAATTACTACTTAATGTAATAATCAGATTAGTAATAAGTTAAAATTATTAGAGATCAACATCATCATCATCATCATCATCATCGGAACGCAAGAGCTCCATGGTGGGTCAAGGCCGTTGGCCTCCTGGCAGATTTCTAGACAGGAGATGCTATCTTTTTAAGGGATAGGGTTGTCAGCCCTACGCCCAACGCTCTACAGTCATATTAGACTGGGACCTATGGTACATCCATGGCACAGAGCTCTAGTCACTCGGCCATCAGGCCCCTAAAAATAGTAAGTAATATTGAGACCACTTCTTTTGTATGTCTGGCAAAACCTACCGCAGCGTCCTCTTTATATGACTAAACTTCCACAGTAGTGATCAAGAATTCTCCAGTTGAAAATCACACCTTTCTTGTTATTTTGTAAGTGATTTTTGATGTTTATGCATATGTAACTTAAAATTCAATAAATAATTGATACATAACTGGCAACATAACTCTATTTCACTCTAGCTACACAGAAAACACAGATAGCTACACAGATACACTGGCAACATAACTCTATTTCACCCTTACAATGGCTCACAACATTTTTGATTCATTAAAAAAGTTTGTGGTTACAGTATCGTTATTACTAATGTACGAATAGTAACAGTACTGCATAAGAAATGAATGCAGTTGAATTTTATATTAATAAAAATTTAAATAAAAAATAACTCTGATAAAAAATGTGTTTTCCATTCATTGTTAATAGATTTCATTTAATTAAGAAGCTCAATTAAATTGCTTTAAATTCCTGCACATAACTCACAGGCCTAATTTTAATCTTTGACTTAAAATGTATTAATTTCAGTTTTCTTACGGCATAAAATTTGCAAAATGATTTGCAGTTTTAAAGAAGATTATTGAATGGAAATAATCATCCTACACAGATAGATTTATAAAGGCCAATAAATCTGTGTAGTTTGATAAATTATATATCTTAGTCAGTCACCAAATCACTGGCTTAATAGCCTAATTACTACAAACAATAGGGAGGTTTTATCACATGACACGATGAAACAGTCTACATTGGCAAGTCGTTTTCTTTAAATTTTTACCTTACCGACATTGGCAAGTCGTTTTCTTTAAATTTAAACCTTACCGACATTGGCAAGTCGTTATTTTTAAATTTATACCTTACCGATTCTAAACGGAAGGCTTTCTCTATCTGATCCATGTTATCGGAATATGTCGCTAGATATGTCTTTGACTTAGATCCTGTCTAAATATGGTTTGTAATGACCTGAATGTACAAAATATTTGATAAAGCTTTCCTCAGGATATCATAATAAATTTCCTTTGAGTTTTAATAGTACTTATTTATATTTTACTATTATTTAATTATTTATTTCGGATTTTACGGATTTCCTATAAACATATTTGATACCCTCTTTTTATATATTTCGTTTAATTTTTTGTGTTTTTATTTTTATCCACCAATGCAGTTTCAGCTTTTCACTCTATTGATATTTGCATTTCTTTAATCCTTTTCAGTTTTGTTGCAGCAGATCATGCTCACTTCGGATAATAAACTATTTCTTTTTTTTCTAAAGAGTCTGAATGTGAGACATTTCGGTTTTTTTGTACAGAGAATGTTATAATAGATTTTTTATACAATTGTATTTCTATAAAACCGATGATAATTTACGTGTAGCGAATACTGTTATGCCCTTTATTATATTATATAAAATGGTTCTTGTAGTTCATTACCTATCAGTTCTCTTTTGTTCTTGTCAGTTCTCTCTCTCTCTCTCTATATATATATATATTGTCTACTTTTGTAAAAGTACGGATTCCATTAATCGAGAACTATTCTTTATGCTTTTCTTTTGGATTAAAAGATACTTAATTTTCTTTTGCGGGATGTAATTCGGCTATTTTTTTTAATTTTTTTTTTTTGAGGACAAATTATTTTTATATGGTGCAAAACCACCGATCTAAATAACTTTTTATAAATTTAAAAAATATTAAAATACACCAACAGATTGTAAGCAAGTCCTTTCAATCAATCCTCAATGTAAATTGTAATATAAACCATATATGTAAGATTATAAATAAAATTATTAATTTTGAACACTGTGATTTTATTTATGCATTTACCATAATTATTTTACACAGATGAGATATATTTTATATTTCAGAACAAAGATTATTCACGAAAATGCATAAAATTAATACCTATATTAAAATTCTTGTTAATTAAGCTGTTTTTGAAAAAATGCCACTATATATTTTTTAAATTAAATAAAATTTACATGTCATTTTTATGAAATTCAAACAGAGTTGCTCGTCCTTGAATTGCTAGAGACAGAAGTCATCAAGTTAAAAATTTATTCAAATAAGAGCACAGATTTTTAATGATTTTCAGGAGGTTATGTAAAGATTAAAATGTAAACTTTAAGTATAATATTTTAACTTTATAATCATTTTGTAGTGTGTGTCGTTTGTTTGTGCAGCTGGATCTAGGTGTGGAAGAAGGTTGAAGAACACACAACTTCAAGAACACATAGCTTTACTTATACGCGCACACAATACACATACACATACAATTAAGGATGGGCAATATTTAACTCATTTAAAACATCTAATTATACATTTGTGGAAGGATTTCACTTCTAAGCTGTAAATAAAGTTACTCAGGTACACGCTGGATAACGAAATATACTTCCTGTCTGGATGAGAGTCTGTATTCCCAAGATGGTGCTAACTATATCTTCTCTCGGAACTAGAGACTGTAAACTAAACGTCTCTGAAGCAGCACTCGGGATGAGCACTGATTACTAACGACAGTGCCTGTTTTGCCGTACATCCTCTCTGGTGAGAGTCTCGATGCCAACTGATGACTTCTTCTGAACTTCGCAATGGGCTCTTTTGTAGTGCGCTGGAGAAACATGGTTGAGAAGTGAAACCACTGTTACAATTATAGATTTAAGAAAGATGATAATTAAACTTGATTCAGCTACATTTTAATAAAAAAGTAAACATTTTGATATTAGAAAAATGTTTCTTTCATTGCTTTCTAACTGACTGCAGCAGTGGCGTAACCATACCATCTGAGGCAATTTTTCGAATTGGAGCTGGCTCAGTGCAAAATATCTTCGTTGCACTTTCTTTTTAATATAGCACTACCTCAAATACGTATTATTTTGGGTTGATACTATGAACTTTTAATTCAAAGGGAGTATTGAATTAAATTTACCTTTTTTATCACTATTTACACTATCAATTGACTTTATGACTGACCGCGGATCCGATGAAACAGAAAGTAAGATAAAAGTGGAGCACGGAGAATCTGCGAACAAGATCTTCGCTTTCTGGAAGTTCATGGCTTTCCAGCAGGGATTCCCACTTTTAATTTTATAAGTGTCTACTCAAGAATCAGGGGAATTCCCTAACAAACTTAAAAATGTCCCTTTGGTAGCGGGAATACTCCCTTTTTGTTTCGCAAGCACCTATTCACGAACTATTACTATTACTATCAGATGCGATATATTTCTCATACAAATGAATACGTTCAAAACCTTGATACACTATGTCACTGGATTGTAGATTAGAAAAACACGCTAGCACGCTGTCAATAACACGCTAGCTTCAGTACAAAATATCATATATATCATATTTTTCATCGTCATATTTTTTTTTTAGTATTCCATTTTGAATTTTCTGTTTCAATTTTTTCAAAAATTTTTCATTTTTTTAAAAATCGTTTTCTATTTTAAATTTTTTTTTATATTCTAGTTTTCCATTTACTTTACAGTAACAAAATAGATTTTTTTGCTGCTAGATACATTAAAATATGTAGTATTCTTCGAATCCACATATATGTGTAAGTAAGCATTTTACGAATATATATGCAAGAAAAATTGATAAAGAAAAATTTGAAATCAGATTCTTTGTTTTGTTGTTTCTTATCCCACTTGGCTGGCCAAGCCCACGAGCCCATATGGACTCATGATTAAAGGGGAAGGAAGCAGCTTCTGTTGTGATGGAGCACCCGTAGGTAGAAGCCTGACTTTTGCTCCGTGACGCTCTTACTGTCATAGAAGACCGGGACCTACGGCTTAAAGTGGATTCCGAACCACTACAAACATCCATGGCACCGCCGGGATTCGAACTCGAAACTTGTGGCACCGAGCGCCAGAGCGCTAGACACTCGGCCATTCAGGTCCCAAATTTGCCAACGGCACGCAGTGTTCCCCAGGTGGTCACCCACCCAAGTACTGACCGCGCCCAATGATGCTTAACTTCGGTGATCTAACGAGAACCGGTACATTCAGCATGGTACGGCCGTTGGCGATAATCAGATTCTTTCTCAATAATACGCTAGCCTCAATGCAAAATATATGCCATATATATATAATGCAAAATTTTCCATTTTTAATTTTCGATTTCCCTTTTCTTTCAAAAATTTTCCATTTTTTTTTTATCATTTTCCATTTTTTAAAATTTATTATTTTGTTTCCCATTTCCTTTGCAGTAACAAAATGGATTTTTTGCTGCTAGATACATTAAACTGTGCAGTATACTTTGAATCTACATATATTTGTAAGAAAACATTTCAAAAATATGTACTAAAATTATGAGAAAAATTGAAAATAAAGAGAAAATTACAAACATTTTCTACCAAAATCTAACTGAACATTGAAACAGTTATTAAATTAATGTAATATCATATATCAAATTCTTTTATTTTTTTTATTATATATTTGAATGTTATTTAATAAAGGAAATAAATATATATTATAGTACTTATTAGGTACTATAATATATATTTACGTGTATCCTTGCTTTACAGTAATTGCAATTTATTTCAATGCGTTACAAATTGAAAAATTTTACTTAAGATATCTCTTATTTATTTTAATTTCTTTACTTTTAAATTGTATTTAAAATAATCACTTTCTACCTAAATTACGACTTTTTGTTCAGTAAAAAAGAAAATAAATTATAATTAAAGGAAAATGAATTATATAACCTATATTTTAAAAATATATAATGTAAGCAATGTAAGCAGTATTATTATCTAAGCAATAGTAATGTTTGCTTATTTGTTTTCAATCCACTTGTTATTTGCTTAGTTTCAATGCTAACATCCATAGTTATTAACAAGCTTAACAAATAATACTTGTTTAGAGAACAAATAAAGCTTTAATGTTTGATAAATATTGCTTTATTTAAGTAAATGTTTTAATGTTTACTTCCTGAAAATAAATAATAGCATACGAAAATTAAACTGTAAACTTAAACCTTATCTTTGACTTAAATTACATTTACTTTTGAATTGCGTTTACTTTTGAAAAGAATATAGGTAAAATATTAAATAATCAATTTTTTTTCTTATCATCTGTGGATTTTAATTAAAAATACTTGATTTTTTAAATTCTGAACTGATTATTTAAATAATTTAATTTAATTCGGTCAAAGAATGTATTCTATGTTAGCAGAAGAAGTTTGACTTCTTTTACAGTTTCACGAATGTAATAGTGCAAAATGAATTTTGAATTAAGTTAAATTTTTTAGACTTCAATAAATTTAATAGCTCAATACTCAATGCTTAAACAGCTCAATATTTAAATTAAAGCTCAATACTAATAAAAAAAAAAATAAATAAATAAAACTATTTTTTTCAAAATTAAAAAAATACCCCCCCCCAAAAAAAAAAAAAAAAAAATATTTAAAATAATAATATAATCATAATACATACATAAATTAAATATAAATATAAATAATAAAGGAATAAAAATTAAATAAAATAAATAATAACAACAAAATATTGTCAAAATAAAAAAGAAACTTTAAGAAAAGAACTTAACTTTTAACTTAATAAAAGAGCAACTAGCAGAATTCAGGTTCAAATCTATTGATGGCGTCCGTTGCAATCCTTGTTTTCAGAAACGAGGAGATAGAAACATTGTTAGTATATAAGAAATAATTTATTTTTCATTAAAGGTCAGTAATCAATAAATAAATGAATAAAAATAAATAAAAATTAAAAAAATAAATAATAACAACAAAATATTGTCAAAATAAAAAAGAAACTTAAATTTCGGTCCAGTGCCAGTGGCAATGCGAGCAACTAGCAGAATTCAGGTTCAAATCTATTGATGGCGTCCGTTGCAATCCTTGTTTTCAGAAACGAGGAGATAGAAACATTGTTAGTATGTAAGAAATAATTTATTTTTCATTCAAGGAAAGTAATCAATAAATAATGAGAAAATTTTCAGTTTGCATGAGAAAGTAATCAGATGAATTACATAAACATATTTGAAATCTATGCACGATGTAATATCTGCCAAACTTTAACATTTTACGCGAATAAATATCTCAGATAGTACTGTAAAGTCTCTAACTGTACTAGACCTATAACGGCTTCAAGAAGAAGGCCATTTTCAGGTTCATGGGAACATTTTAAATTTTATTTATAAGCATTGTATGTATATATATATATATATAAGAATTATATAATAATTTGTAATAACTCAAAGTTCTGTATGTATATAACAAGTGACTAAAAAGTTCGTAGGCTGCCACATAGATGGCGCTACTAGTATTAAATCCATATGATTTTTAGTTAGCCCTAACCTTCAAAAGACACGTGTATAAATTTGACAGCTGTTGTACTATTAGTACGTGTGCGTGTTAGTGAAGTTATAGCATTTTTAGTGTTCATCACGTGCAGTCCACTCGCCTGACTGTGGATTGGACTCCGGTGTGAAATGATGGAGCCATGTTTCATCCATTGTCCCATATCGACGCAAAAATTCGGGTTTATTACGATTGAACAGCTCCAAACACTGCTTAGAATCATCAATTCGTTGTTGTTTTTGATTGATTGTGAGTTCGCGCGGCACCCACTTTGAACAGAACTTTCGCATATCCAAATATTCATTCACGATATGTCCAACACGTTCCTTTGATATCTTTAGGGTCTCAGATATCACAATCAACTTCACTTTACAGTTATCAGAAATTATTTTGTGGACTTTTTTGATGTTTTCGTCGATAACAGCCTTTTTGGGGCGTCCACTGCGTGCATCATCCTTGGTGATCATTTCGCCTCGTTTAATTGTAGCAAACCACTTCTCTGTGGTTGATTTTCCTGGTGCAAAGTCCGAATAATGTTTATCAACCCAAGCCTTGGCTTCAATAGTATGTTTTTTCGCCAAAACGCAATGCTTTATTAACACACACGAAATTCCTTTTTATCCATTTTTTCAAACTAACAAAAAGTTGCTTCACTAAAAATGCTATAACTCAAATACTAATAGTGAAACAGCTGTCAAATTGATATACGTGTCTTTTGAAGGTTAGGGCTAACTAAATATCATATGGATTTAATACTAGTAGCTATGTGTCAGCCTACGAACTTTTCAGCCCACCTGTTACATATACATATATATATATATATATATATATATATATATATATATATATATATATATACATACATACAGAACTTTGAGTTATTAGAAATTATTATTTACAAAATATTTACAAAACACGAAAAATAAAGAATTAAACTTGATTCACAAGTGCAGTTCACTCCAAGGACGGAGAGTTATCTATTCTACGACGAATCTAATCCCCCCAGTCTGCAACAGACATTAATACACGGCGTTATACATGAAACCAAAGGGTCTCACTTTGTAAACAAGCTAAAATTCCGACCTGCTCAATGACTTTCAGTAAAAGAGAAAAACAACACTTCTCGTCTCAGAACACTCTCCTTTTTTTCTCCTCCAAAAAATCTCCCTTTAAGTAAATCAGAAAAGGGGAGGGGGCAGTTTCCTTCACTTCTCTTTCGAGTGGACACTGTCTCAGGCTATGGTCTATCACCAATCACCATGGAGCAACTCATCACGTAGTCCATATCCCATCCGTAATTGCTTCAATCTGTGAAAGTCGAACAGACAATCGCTAATTTCATGATGTCTCATTATCCATGACACTGGTTATTTGCTGTCAGATTTGAGTGAAAGGTTGTTATAATGCACTTGTTAAAGAATATACATTCCTTTCCCCTGGGAACAGAAATGCTATATCTCTTCTCGTGGGAAAAAATGCTACAGCATATAATACAGCATTTTCAATTAAATATATCAGTTTAAAACAAAAGTATTTTGTACGGAATTATTTTTTTAATAAAGGAAATACAATTAATAAACAGTCATTATATTACCAGTTATCACGCCCAGGTAATTTGATGAATTCCTAATATACCCGATGTAAATAAAATATTACTTAAATCACTTGTTTATTTGAACACAAACAGTTTTAAAATCTAAACACTATCTGTCAAACTTTATCATTCTTTTACCTGAAGTAACAGTATCTCAGATAGCACATATGAAACGCTTAAATATATCAGGGTAAAACAAAAATATTATGTATGAAATTTTTTGAATTAAAAGGAATACTATTAGTAGTATTTTGGTGTCATTATATTCCCATGCCCAAGTAATCTGAGGAATAGTAAATTTGATGTAAAGAAAATATTATTTAAATCACTTGTTTAACATTTAAAAATTGCACAAATGTCGGATGAATATTTTAGTATATTTTAACCTTAGATGGCACGTAGAAAAAACATAAAAAAAATGGTAAGAAAAATGGCTAGATTGTATGAGATTATTTTTTTCTATTAGAAGAAGTATTTTAAGAAAGTGGTTCTACGAATTTTGGACGTCGGCGCATTTAAAAACTTGTAAATAACTGCAGCCTCACTATATGCAAATTTCTTAGAAATAAATATTTGCTACTAACGCCTCGCAATTTCATATTCAGATCATGGTAATTTTCATATTATGGTCATTCATGGTCAATTCCACAAACTTCTACTTACAGACGGCAGAGTCTCAGAGGCTGCAATAGAAACTTTTTTAAACATAAACTAGTGCTCCTAATAACCAACCATAGAAGTTCTGCTTCTAATTTCTCGTAAACCTTCTTTGGCTTATTATTGCTCTTTGGCGATATTTATGTGAAGGAAGAAGGGAAAACAACAACAACTACAACCAGAAAGGTTAGTTGTTTATAATGAAAGCTGTCTTTGAATGAAAAAAATTGTATAGAAAAAAAAAGTATTTATATCAATTTTTATATTTGGGTACATATTTCTCAGAAACACCACTGGAAGCATCCTGAAATCTTCTAGGTCCCACCACTTGAGAACCACTGCTCTAAATCAACAATAAGAATATTTCCAATTTATATGCTCAAATAATCTGATGAATTGTTTAGAAAATAAGAAATATAAAACAAATTTGAATTTTATAAACATCACCATGCTTACCGATATTTTAACAGATTTTTACGCAAATAAACATTTCGGATAGCCCATGTGAAAAACATAAATAGTCCAGTGGAAAATATGGTTAGTACACATAAAACTAATCTTAGACTAGGGTCAGTACTTCTAAGAACAGCATTAGAATCAGTAAACAGTTAGAATAAGTAAGGTTAAACAAATAGAGAGTACGTGCTGAATCGGACATGTTGTCCTTTAAATTTAAATGTGACTTCGTACTCTACAGTCTTAAATTAACTGCACGTCCACGTTCAATGATATAGTAACTATATCGGTGAATCAACGATATAATTTTGTTTACCGCTTATATTATCTACATAGCATGTTGGTTTGCTACGAGTTAAAATGTAATCTCATAGTCGACAATAGTAGTGACCCTTCTTATGAAGGTCATTTTCCTGCAGTATATATGGGTGTTTAAGGTGTACCATTCCCTCAGATCAGATTCAACCAAGAAGTGTTCCTTCAGTAAAGCCTTTGATCGGATTTTTCTTTTGAAGTCCATCTATCACTTTCAGTAATTATCTTTAATTATTTTTTTAAGTTTTTTAATTTTTGTATCTACAATGTAGTAACGACATTACTTATAATGTCCCACTGAAATATTTAATATTTTTCAATTTTAGTAATTATTTTTATTTATTTATTTATTTTGCTCAGTTTTTTATAAATTTTTGTAAGGACATTGTAATAATGATATTATTTATCACGTACTAAAATATTTGATATTTTTCACTTTTAGTAATTATCTTTATTTATTTGGTTCAGCTTTTAGTTTTTGTAACGGCAATGCAATAACAGCATTTCTTATCATGTCCTAAGGAAATATTTGTTATTTTTCCCTTTTAGTAATTATCTTTATTTATTTATTTATTTTGGTAAGTTTTCAATTTTTGTAATGACATTACTTATCATGTCATACAGAAACATTTGTTATTTTTCACTTTTAGTAATTATCTTTATTTATTTATTTTGTCAAGTTTTCAATTTTTGTAACGACATTACTTATCACGTCATACAGAAATATTTGATATTTTTCATTTTTAGTAATTATCTTTATTTATTTATTTATTTTGTTAATTTTTGTAATGGCAATTTAATAACGTCATTACTTATCATGTCCTAGAAATGTTTTATATTTTTCACTTTTAGTAATTTATTTATTTTATATTACATCCAAAATAAACAAAATTTATTTATTTATTTTGTTTTTTATTTTTTGTAGCAATATTTTAATAAAGACATTACTTATCATATCCTACTAAAAATGAAAAATATCAAGTATTTACTTGATATTTTTCATTTTCAGTAATTATTTTATTTATTTATTTTGTTAAGTTTTTAATTTTTGTAACGACATTACTTATAATGTCCGACTAAAATATTTGATATTTTTCATTTTTAGAAATTATCTTTATTAATTATTTATTTTGATAAGTTTTTAATTTTTATAACGACAATGTAATAAAAATATTAGTAATCACGTTCTACGGAAATATTTTATATATTTCACTTTTAGTAATTATCTTTATTTATTTTGTTATGTTCTTAATTTTTGTAATGGCAACGTAATAACGACATTACTTATCATGTCCTACCGAAATATTTTATATTTTTCACTTTTAGTAATTTATTTATTTTGTATTGCATCTAAAACAAATAAAATTTATTTATTTATTTATTTTGCTGTTTTTTATTTTTTGTAACAACATTGTAATAAAGACATTACTTATCATGTCCTACGGAAATACTTGATATTTTTCACTTTTAGTAATTATCTTTATTTATTTATTTATTTTGTCAAGTTTTTAATTTTTGTAAGGACAACGTAATAACGACATTACTTACCATGTCCTACGGAAATATTTGATATTTTTTACTTTTAGTAATTATCATTATTTATTTATTTCAATTTTTAATTTTTGTAACGATATTACATATGCTTTGTATTAATATATTACTTATATTTTGTAACGATATTACTTAAGATACTATTTTTCACTTTTAGTAATTATCTTTATTTAAAAAAATCATGCAAATATACATCCTACAGTTAACATCACCAAGTCACTTTTTTTTTTTTTTTTTTTTAAAGGACAATTGGAAAAAAAAAAAAAAAATGTGTCTTTGACAATTGATGACTTGATGTGACAATACGACTTGACAATTGTCAAACAATGATTTATTGTTTAATTTCTAGTTAAGAAATTTTGTGAATGCTATTTCTAATATCTTTTAAAATTAATAATAAAAAAAAAATATATGATATTTATCCTTTATGATCACATCTCATCTTCATCTTTAAGGTCACACGGACAGCTTTACCTATCATGTCTCCTGAAAATCGACCCGAAAAAAAAAAAAAAAAAAAAAAAAAAAAAAAAAGAATCATAACCATTCTAACCTTCGAGATCTATCTGACGTCACGGAAGAACACGCGGTGATTTTGTTTGGTCGGATTTCTGTTCCCCCAAAACTTGTTTTTCACCTGGACGGCCTTCTTTCATAAATAAAAGGTCCGAACGCGCGAAACTTGGAAAGCTAATCCCATCTGCTCACCTCGATCAAGTAGTTTCGATTTTCTCCCGCTAAAATTATAGGCAATTTTCTTTAAAAGGAATGTGAAAGAAAAACAATTTATCTTAGAGATAAATAATAATTTCTTATTGATGTTTAGGTGACAGAAAGATTTTGGGCGAGAACATCGTTTGATAGTGCTGAGCTATTATAGTATTTATTGAGGTAAGAAATTTTTTTTTATATTTTATTTATTTTATTATATATATATATATATATATATATTTTTAGAAAATTGTTTATTTACACTATTCGTTACTTTAAATAGGATTTTTTTGGTTAGATTGCTTATATAAAATTGAATTATAAATTTTCATAATGATAAAATTTTTATATTATTTATCTTTCAATATTGCATTTTTATAATTTATTACATTCTTTATTTTTTTTTTTAGAAAATTTTGTATTTACTTCAAAATATTGGAAATATAAATAATATGAATTTTTGGAAAAAATTTATATAAAATTGAATTATAAATTCATATAAGGATAAAATTTTCATATTATTTATCTTTCAGTGTTGCTTATGTTTTTACTGTGGAGTTTCACAATTGAATTTTTTTTTAAATAATAAATTTGTAAATAAAAGTCTGTTAGTTGTATAAAGCAAAATAGTTATATAATTGAACATGTATCTACAATTTACAAAGCTATTCAGAATTTATAGTTTTTCTGTGATTTGTGCGTGAAATATTTCTTCTTAGAAATTGCAGATTTTAAGAAAACTTTATAACATGTATATTATAAAAATAAAATCTATATTTATTGAAATAAAATGTTACTGTGCTTTAAAAGCAAAAAATAAATAAATAAATAAATAAAAATAAAAATAAAATAATAATAATAATAATACTAATACTAATAATGATAAAATAAATAAATAAAAGAAATGAAAATAAAAATAAATATATATATATAAAAAAAAAATGGAAGTATTAATCTTCGATATTTCAATAAGATTGTCTTTATTTGTCGATAAAGTTTCAATTTTTGCTAGCTTTTTTTTTACTGTTATTCCCAGTGACTGTCATATAATTAGAATCTTAGTTGAATGTCATTAATAATAAAATTCAGATAAGTGATAGTAATAAAGAGTACTCTGTTTAATTAAAATGTTAAAATTAAAAATTAAACAGTTAAAATTATAAATTGTTTTAACTTTAGCTGTATTAAATTATTTTTTAATATAACAATTGAATGAAATTTATGAAACTTTTTGTCAAGTGATAAACATTTCAATCGTTTGGTAAGGAAGGCAAAACATCTCGTATGCAGATAATAGATATACTTTTATTACCCTTATAATATTTTTCTTGATATGTTTTTTTAATTTTTTTGTGGGTCAAAAAGCAAGTATTCATTTAATACGGATTTGAATTAATTATTTAAATATTAGGTAATGAAACTTGAGAGATTGTAGTATTTTTAATTTACGCACTTTTTATTGTGTATATTAAATAAAAGATTAAAATAAAATTACTTTATAAAGTGTGAATATTTAAAAAAAAAGAATCTTCGTTGAGATGAAGTATAATTGAATTTTGTTATATTCAAAATAAATTTCACCTGCTCACTCTTATCAAAATACTATTTGCTTGAGAAATATTTTAAATCTTTTCTATTTTCCTGAGCGTAGAATAATTTGAGAAAAGGTGTTGCAATATTTGAATTCGTTTTTCCCTAAATGATTCGTAAATTATTACGTGTGCTTGCAGAAATAGAAAAAGGAACACAAAGATTTTCTTTATTCTCATTTCTATAGTTTTATTCCCTCATTATTAAATCATGTTGTTTTTAAAGAATATATGTGGGTACATATGTGTATTATAGAAAATGTGGGTATTATAAAAAATATGTGGGTCAAAATCCCCTCAATGTGTAGTGTTTAAATTATTCAAATGAACATTTCTTGATCAATGAATTATTAATAATCTTATTAATCTAAGGCTAAATTATTATATCGTTTAAATACCGGTAAATTGACCTCATTCTAAGACCATTGGCCATCATAAAAACAAATATGTAACAATTCCAGCGTTATCTAGGTATTCATTTAGGTGTCCTGTACATTGCATTCACATTGGTTTAATACAGCTTTCAACAAGCATCCCAAGGGTGATCATCTGTGGGTTTGCTCTCTTCTCCGCGAGCGCAATGGAAGGGACATACAGTGCTGCCTGAGGGCTAATTTGCTAGCTCTCTGATCTTTGATACCACATGTTTGAGTTTGAAATCCTGGAGGTGGCGTGGATGTTTGTTAGTGGTTCGGGATCCACGTTAAACAGTAGATCCCGGTCTAATTAGCCCAAAGTGCACAAAAAATGACAGTAGAGGGACATGCCATACCATATCCACCTACGGATTTATGATACCATCCTCGCGTGTACAAAGAATCTTTTGGGTTCGGCTTCAACTGCTGGTTTCAAATTAGGCTGCTCTAGCTAGGAAATCAAATGTGGCTATTCTTTTAAATTATGAAAGGCGCCGACATATCACACATACTTAATCAAATTCAACTAGCTTTAATATATTTGCACTTATAATACTTCAGGCACATAAAATAAATAGATTAAGTTGTAGTTATCTGAAGAATCGACAAAATGCAGTTAAATTCTTCGCTTTGACTAGCTATCATTTGGGCAAATTATGGAAGATATAACAATTCCTTTAAGAATGAGTACGATAAATATTGCTCAATTGAATGGAAAAAATTATATATTCACTGTATCAAAACAATATTATTAAATGCGCTATACAATTTTAAAAATCTTACTGTTATACAATACTGTTTATACAATTTTAAAAACCTTACTGTTATACAACAATGTTTATATAATCTTATCTTACTGTTATACAGCACTGTTTATACAATTTTAAAACTCTTACTGTTATGCAACACTGCTTATATAATTTTAAAAATTTTACTATTATACAACATTTTTATGCAATTTTAAAAATCTTACTATTATACAATTTTAAAAATCTTTGAATTGTTTATTTATGTACAGTTTAGCCATTGGAATTATATCTGTTCAATCTCAATAATATCTGAAGTCATTGACCTCGACGTAGGGCTTTTCTTTGGGGACTATAGCCTTGCCCTTGATACGTTCAGTTTTGCTTGCACGTAGGCCAATGGGGGCCGTATTTTAGGGGGGTGTCAAAATCCAGAGGGACTTGATTGGGGGATTCAGAAGATTAGACAAAAGAATTTGAGTTAAAATAAGCCCATTATTATGTGAAGTCGTACAGTTTGATTTATTGTATTGCTCATAAGATAAGCATTATATTCCATTAGTTATCTGTAAATACATTTTCTCTCTTTACAATAAAGCTTTATTTATCACTTTGTTTATTTCCGCTATTTTTTTTTACGTTTACGTCACCCAAACACTACGTTGAATCCCTCACGTAGACTTAAGGGGCCTAATGTTGGGTTTTTTTAGGTCAGTGGGCCATTTTTAAGGGTCTATAGGAATTTTCAGGTGTGAGATTTGTCATAAGTAATAATTTTCTTTATTGTTTACGAACTGCCTAGACAAAAAAAAAATAAATAATAAATAAAACTATTTGCAAATATTTTTTTACCAATTCCCCGAATATATATTAGGAGATCTTAATTTTTTGGTCATGCAATAAAATAAAATTATTTTCTATTATTCTGATTATTTTCTAATTATTCCAATTTAATATATTGAAAAGGATATACATTTAGAAGTATTGACTTTTCTCGATTGAAACATTAGTTCTATGTGTTTGCAATGGATAACGAATAAAAACAAAGGAATCTATAAATACGATTTAATAATGATAAAAAAAATATAGAAGATTTTTTATTATTATGTTAAAATAAAGAATTTTTGAAATACATTTGATCTTAAAAATACATTTGAATCTTTTTGGCATAGATCATCTATTGAAAAATAAAATAGAACATTCCTTTTTATTTAATATTTGTTTTCTAATCTTTTCAAACTATTAAATAATTATCTGAAATGTATCTTGATAAAAAATTAAAAATTTAAAATAATTTAGATAACTTTATTTTTTTTTAATTGACAGGAAATCATTTATTAAATTGTCATAGTGTTGATTTTTAATTTAAAATCACTTAATTGTTTATTTCCTATGTCGTTCATCAAATATTTGAAAGCATTATTATTAAAAAAACAATTATTCAATTTTATTAAGCATTATTCAATTTTCAAATCGAAAAGTTATTAGTAACCAATTAATATATTCAACAAAAAATAAATATACAACTATCTTAGAATCTGTTAACCTTAAAAATCCTTAATTTTGCATTTTAAATAAAAATATAACTAGCATTTATTTACGGGAAAAAAAGCAATAACCTTCAATTTTTTTTCATAATTTCTTGAAATGAATAGCATGAAAATGAGGAAGATACTTATGTGTAACCTAGACACCGTTACCTTCAGTAGATTCTTCTATTTTTTTTCCTATTATTATTATTATTTTTTTGTGGCACGGAAGTAAAAAACACGAACCCCATGTTTATATTTATATATTTTTTTTGTTTGGTTCTCCCGTATCTTTCTTTTTCCTTATACGCGCACCATCTTGCATGCTCGCGAAGACCAGGTGGTTGATGTTTCGTCTTTTGTAACAAAGAACTTTGTTCCCTATAGGGATAAGAATAACTTTATTTTTATCCCTATTCCTGTGAAAAAAACTATCTAGTAATTTTTTACATCCCTATTTTAGATAAATAATATTTAATAAAAAATACAATATAATTTTTTAATTTTATATATTTAAATTTAGTTCCTTTTAAAAATCGAAATATTGAATTACATTTAAATTGTGCATCCATTTCTTCATATAAAATGTTTTTGAAAATTTTTAATAAATATGTATAATAATCATATAATAAATGATAAATATTTCATGTCATAAACTTCAATAATTTAATCCATTTTTTAACGTGTATTAAATAAAAATTCATTTGTAGATGAAGTTTTTAATATTGATAAATATCCACTACTTTTGAAATTAATTGTATTAATTTCAATTAAAATATTGATGTGAATGACACATTTTTTTGTAATATGTCAATAAAGTTTTTTGATTAATAATTTGAATTTTAAATCTATCTATTGAAATCTATTTGAATTTTAAATCAATCTATGGAAATCAATTTGAATTTTAAATCTATCTATTGAAATCTATTTGAATTTTAAATCTATCTAATGAAAACAATTTGAATTTTAAATCTATCTATTGAAATCTATTTGAATTTTAAATCTATCTATTGAAATCTATTTGAATTTTAAATCTATTTAATCTCACATTTGATTAATAAATCCGGAACCTGTTCCATTTTTTAATTCATAATCTAAATAAAATTCTAAAACTCTAATAATTTCTTTGTTATTTTATAGCAATTAAAATTCGAGGGAACATGTAAATTAAGAATTATTTTAACAGAAAAGAAAAAAAAAATACCAGGCATTTTCGACAATGATGGAAATATCAGTTAATATCAATTTTAGAAAAGCATAAAATCATAAACAGTTTTCATAAAAAAAAATTGTGCTTAGCTTATATTGACCCATTATCATGTTTTTTTTCAGTGATATTTATACACTTTTTTAATGATATTTGTAAACCTTTTTAAGGATATTTACAATATTATTTTCAAAAAAGTTTTTTATAATAGTATTTATCACTGACATATTTTCCGAATTTTGTTTATGTTTACTTTTATATGCTCATATTTATGCTTTATTTATTATTATTTTTTTTAATTTAAGCAATAAATTAATCCCTTCTCTAATATCTGGTACTAGATATACATTAAATCTTGTATGCATGTGAAGTAAACACTAATTACATATATAGAAAATTTGAAGCAAAATGTTAGGGGGTTTGGCCAATAAATGCATGTTACATTAAAAGATTATTTTAAATGCATGATGCATTAAACTATAATTTTTAATGCATGATACATTAAAAGATCATTTTAAATGCATGATACATAATTTTAAATACATGATACCTTAAAATATAACTTTAAATGCATGATACCTTAAAATATAACTTCAAATGCATGATACATTAAAATATAACTTTAAATGCATGATACATTAAATTATAACTTTAAATGCATGATACATTAAAATATAACTTTAAATGCATGATACATTAAATTATAACTTTAAATGCATGATACATTAAAATATAACTTTAAATGCATGATAAGTTTAAATTCTTTAAATGCATGATACATTAAAATATAACTTTAAATGCATGATACATTAAATTATAACTTTAAATGCATGATACCTTAAAATATAGCTTTAAATGCATGATACATTAAAATATAACTTCAAATGCATGATACATTAAATTATAACTTCAAATGCATGATACATTAAAATATAACTTTAAATGCATGATACATTAAAATATAACTTTAAATGCATGATACATTAAAATATAACTTTAAATGCATGATAAGTTTAAATTCTTTAAATGCATGATACATAAAAGATAATAATAATAACAAATTTTTTCTATGCTAAACCTTACGAAAGAATACTCTTAATTAAAATACAACTCTTATCAATTTTGTGTCACGTGTTTTAATACTTTCTACCAAAAGTCTGCACTTTCTTTCTGAGCAGACGATATTCATTAACGGAGGGACACGTGAGAAATCAAACACGTGCGTTTGTCTGAAACTCTTCCTGTTGTAAGCCCCGAGGGCCAAAAAAATAAGTTTTCGTGTCACGAGGTCTAATTTCCTCTCCAGACGTTCTTCAAGTTTTTTTTTTATGTTTTTATTTTATTTATTTATTATTTATTTTGTTTTTACAAAACTGGTAGGGCAATAACTTCATCTGTGGCCAGCTAGTTATCTTGCTGAAAATGAAATTTTTTCAGAACATATCACTGGCATTAATTCTCGCAGAAAAAAAAAAAAGCCAAACAAAAGATTGGGTGAAGTTGCCAAACGGATTGTTCTAAATTCTAGAATTATTTGTAACAGGAAGTGAAAGGTTGAAGATGGCAATTTCATCAAAGAAAAGTGGTGTAATGGATGGTAGAAATATCAGTTTAAAGTACATAGTTCCACTTACCTACTGTTGAAATGAAATATTTCAAAACAAGTAAAATTAATTGTTGTCACAGACAAAAAAAAACTATCGAAATAAAATAACACTTTCTATAATGAATTACATTCAAAAGGCAATTATAAACTAATAAAATGGAATAGAATAAGTTTTCTAAATAATTTGTTCTAAATTCTAGTAATATGGAATGAATTTGAAATTCCATGAAATTTTTTTTTTAATTTATAGAAGTACTTTTTGAGAGAAATTCGATTTATGAAAAAATTTCAAAGAGCTTAATTTTTGAAAAAAATTTTTTATTAAAAAAAGCAAAAAATAATCTTATAATAAATAATATTATTTCGAAATAAAACTTATCATGAATAATATTATTTCGAAATAAAACTTATCATGAATAATATTATTTCCCAATAAAGCATATAATAAATAATATTATTTCCAAATAAAACATATAATAAATAATATTATTTCCAAATAAAACGTATAATAAGTAATATTTTTTCCAAATAAAGCAAATAGTAAATAATATTTTTTTCCAAATAAAGCATATAGTAAATATTATTATTTCCAAATAAAATATACAATAAATAATATTTTTCCCAATAAAGCATATAATAAATTATCTTTTTTCTCAATAAAGCATATAACAAATAATATTATTTCACAATAAAGCATATAATAAATAATATTATTTCACAATAAAGCATATAATAAATAATATTATTTCACAATAAAGCATATAATAAATAATATTATTTCGCAATAAAGCATATAACAAATAAAATTTTTTCCAAATAAAGCATATAATAAATAATATTTTTTCCAAATAATATTCAATGGTATGTGGCATTCATTGTTGTTAACAATTTTGCTTAATATATTATTAATTTTAGAAAATCATCAACATTAATCTCAAAATGTTTAAATTTTAAAATTAAAAATGTTTTTAATCCAATAGAATAATCGTTTACTTTAAATTTCAAAGAATTATTAACGTAATATTTGAAATAATTTGGAAGTTATTTATGTAAATGCCAATATATATGTCAAATAAAGAATATTATAAATATTATTATTCCCAAATAAATCATATAATAAATAATGTTATTTACCAACAAAGCATATAATAAATAATATTTTTCTCAATAAAGCTTATAATAAGTAATATTATTTCCAAATAAAGCATATAATAAATAATATTACTTCCAAATAATATTTAATGGTATGTGATATTATATTATAATTTCCAAATAATATTTAATGGTATGTGGCATTCATTGTTGTTTTTACAGTTGTGTAATATGTTATGAAAATGTTTAAATTTTAAAAATTAAAATGTTTTTAATACAATAATCGTTTAAGCTTTACCAAATTATTGGCGTAAATATTTTAAGTATTTCTGTATGCCATTTATATAACTGATTTATAACCGATATTTAAATTTATTCCAATAAATTGAAAATTAGAATGCGTATACGATTGCTTGTCACATAAATTATTCATGATAACAACTATTAAATGATTTTGAAGGACACATTATAACTGTGTTATCTGATGAACTTAAACATAAACCACATAAAGAAGAAGATAGTTATAAAAAGTGATATTGTTACATCAAGATTAATCTAGTTCAAGATTTCTATTATTGCGCGGTTCACCATGAACTTTTGAAGGTATCAGATGCAATTAATAGAATTACGTTAATCTCGTTAAAGCAAATATGGCAATTCCACGTAAAGTGAAAGCAGCAAAAAATAACTTCTTTCATTTCAACAGCATTGTGAAAACTTTATTTATACCGCGAATGTCCTTAACCCGTTTGGCCCAACCTTAACCTACCCGTATAAGTTTTCTTAATTCCTGTGGAAAGATTCTGTTGTTCGGGGTAATGTTACTCGCATCCGTAGCATATAGACTTGAATATATGCTGTACTAATGCTGAAGATACGCTTTACTGATATGCACATACTGATATAAATATAAAAATGAGTACATTTTCATATATTTAGTTATATTCGATTGGGGCCTGAATGGCCGAGTGGCTAGCGCTCGGTACCATAGGTTTCGGGTCCCTTCGGTAGTGGTTCGGAATCTTGGATGTTTGTAGTGGTTTCGTTTGGATGGATGTTTGTAGTGGTTCGGAATCCACTTTAAACTGAAGGTGTCGGTCCTAATAGGATCGTAGAGCGTTGCGATGGCATTGTTACTCCGCATCCGTGGCTTATCTTCAAGTTACACGCGTCCCCTGGGAAATGCAAAGTGAGTAACGTCTGTACAACGCTTGCTTTAAGACATCCAAAACAGCTGTCTAAGCGTTTGCCAGCTGCATTAGAAAAAAAAAAGTTACATTCGATTAACTATTTAGAAGCTAGAATTCTTGTTCCTTATTTGTAGTTGCTGTCTCATCGTCATCGTGGTTTTTGAGTTCCCCCGAATCTTTACGTTTTCGAAAGTAGTCCCTGCATTAGACACCATCAGCGGTCTTGAACCTAGGACGTCCTGAATGGCTAGAGTATGGTGTGGTTCAGTTTGTCGCTCTACGGTCAGTTTTTGCACTCTTTAGGCTAATTAAATCGGGACCTATAGCTATCAGAACGCGAATGACAGGAGAGAGCTGATTTATAGCATGTTGGGTACGAGGGAAACCATCTTCGAAGCCTGACACGCAAAGCCGAATCGAAAACTGTCTTTTCTTTGCCTGGGATGGGGATCTGTAGACAAGAATATCTTTTTAAATTGGAAGAGTTAGGTGCTAATCTTCGAAATGCCTATTTATGCATTTTTCTTCTTTTTTTGGGTTATTGCAATGTTCTATAATTATCCTGGATAACGTTGTATTTGTCTCACATATGTTGATGTAGTAACGAATAACCTGCCAAAAAGCCCAAAGTATTAATGTTGTCGTCGAAAATAACAATAGCTCATTATGATAGTATTGTGAATTTTAATTATCATTTTGGATTTTGTGACTCTTTTACTGTGTAAAGTAGTTCTAATGTAATTAATACAGCATTATTTTGAAAATTTGAGTGCACAACTAATATAATTTGTTTTAATATTAACAAAAAATAATAATAAAAATTATGAAACTTGGCAGAAAAGTAAATCAATAATAAATAAAAAGTTTGGAGCAATCATGATATAAAATAATGATTGAAAATTTATATTTTACTCGAAAGTGTATAATTTTTGAATGTTTATTGCATACATATAATTACATATCTAATTGTAAAGACAAAAAAAAAAAAAAAAAAAAAGATTTTTCAATTCAATAATAGTAAATTAAACAATATCAACGCAAAAGACACAAATTCCTAATCAAGGAAATCGTTAACAACAGAAGTAACATTTACAAAGTGTTATTAAGAATTAGTAACATTTACAAAGTAGTATTAATAAAAAAAAATTCATATCTCTAATTTAATAGTAAATTTCACAGCATCACAAATATTGCTCATTTTAATTACTTTTTGTCTCTCCCGTAGGAAATTAGTTTCTTCCTAAATCAGCAGCAGCTATGATTATTCCAGAAAATGGTTTGTACCCCCTCTACGCTTATACCATACCTCCCGAATTCGCTTTAAAAGCGACTAAAGAGCTTTTTGAAACAGATGAAAACAGAGAATCTTCCATTGAAGAATTAAGGCAATTAGTTCTCGGTAAGAAATTATTTATTCACTATTATTGATACATATAAACTTAATTTATATTTATAATTTTATATTATTGATTTAAGTTTTATAATTTTATTAATTTTTTTATCTTTTATTTTATTAAATATGTATTTCTTATCTTTACGCTTTAACAATATCGTTTATATCACATGGCGCCATCTATTGAGTAAATTTGAAGAAGAATTTTTTTCAACTCGGGCAAACTCTATTTTATCAAATTCAATCTTAAAACAGAAAAATTGTTCTATATTTAAAAGATTTTAAAATTTGTTAATTTAAAGATAATTTCCTAAATAAAATTTAGTATAAATGTTTTATATATTCAGCTATTAGTTTTAAATAATTTTTTAAAGTAATTAATTAAAAAGTTTTTGTAATAATAAAATTACTAATCTCATTCTTCCATTATATTAAAATTTTTAATATCACAACAGATTTCGCTGTTTAATAATTTTTATTTTTATTTTGACAAATTTATTAGTAATTTTTTCCCCTCATTTCAATTTTAAAAAACTATTCAAATGAAAGAACTATAAATAACTATTGAATTAATAATAGTTTAAAAAAATAAACTTATATCAGCTGATTGCGTGACATTGACTAGAGGTCTATCTTATCATGCGTATTTAAGTGTTAACATTTGACACAAGAGATAATTTTTTGAAAATCACATACACGCATATATACAATACAGAAATTCTATTTATTCAGAATAAATAGAATTTTTCATATGCCAAATTAAGAAAAATTTTGTAAAGAAAAACCTAAATATAATGAAGTACGTTCTATTGTTGTATAAAAAATAATCAAATAAATAAATAAATAAAATTATAATAAAATAAAAATGAATAAATAAAATTATAATAAAAATAAATAAATAAATAAGATTGCAAAACATTGTCAATGCAAAATTAATTAAGCTATTATGTGTATGTCTGTGAGCAATTTTCTTTCTATCATTAATATATTAAAATAAAAATAAAAAATAGTTAAAAAAAAAAAAAATGAAACCAATTCTATTTTTAGTTATTAAAAAAATTAAATCAAATTAATTAAATTCATAAATTAATGCAACATCGCACAAACTAAATTCTTTATTTAATTTATTACTTTCTTTAAAGAAGCTTAATGAATGATTTTTAATAAGCAATAATATTATTAACAAGAAGAATATGAATAATTTTTCTGCTGATATTAAGATACGCAAGATGGCATTTTATCATAAAGAATCCATGCATCTCTGGTATTTATGTGAAATATTTTTATTTTATTACATTCACCATATTTCTTCGAGATAAAAAAGGAACGAGTGTTTAACTGCTGATTTTGCATAACATTTTTTTTTTCTTCCTTCTATAACTTGTAAACTTAATCTAAAGACTTGAACAATTTCCGTTGATTTAAATTCATTTTTAAATAGGTATGGAATATCTCTGTTACTCATTTATTTATTTTTTATTATTAAGTACATATATGTATGCCCTTCTATTTGTTCATTTGAACTTTTAATATTAAGAACAATTTAACAAATAAATAATTATGAACGACAAGTGATCTAATCTCAATGAAACGGGAGACTGCCTAGTACATCCTTACATAAACATGACAAATTCATTATTGATAATTTTCTTTCCCTTTAACAAACATCACAGAAAATTCTGTTACACTAAATTTGCCACAATGACGATAAAAATTATGCAACAAACTCAAAATTATATTTTATTATTTTTTTCAAAGTGATAATAAAAATTCTATTACAAAAATACCGGTCATGTTTTGAAAAATTAAGGTCTGTTACGCTGATAATAAAACAGCTGTGACTAAATCCCTTTTTTTCCCCCCTACATTTAGATGATGCAAATCTAAAATGTCGAATCACGGACGATTTTCTAATTAAGTTCCTCCGAGCCAGAAAGTTTCACATTCCAAGAGCATTTGGGCTACTAAAAAAACACATGGGCTTCAAAGAAAAAAATCAGAGCATATTTACTGGAATGGATTACGAAGTTTTTTCAAATCTCATCGCAGACAAAGTTTTCGGATTTATCCCTTACAGATGCCCGGATGGCTGTGTCATTTTAGTTGTTAGCTTGAGTAAGTATATAGCTTTAAAAATAAATTGAAATTACATTTCATTCATTCTATGAAAGTTAAATATTATTTTCCATTATATATAAATAAATCAGAATATATTTTTTTATTAATTGATATTAATGTACCCTTGTAAAAATTAAAATTTTTTTTAATGATAATGAATGAGATATTAAGTAATATGTTTGTGGCGCCATCTTTTGAGTAAATTTCAAACTATTTTGAAATAGATTTTCTAACGATTTCTTCTTGAAGAATTTCTACATTGAAATGTATGATATTATATAAATAAAATCAATTGCAGTTTGTTTTTATTTAAATCTTTGAAAATATTCAATTGAGAATTAGTTCGTTATTGCTTTTTAAAGTTTTTTATTATTATATATAAATAAATCAAATAGTTTTCTTAGTCATTAATATTTATGAACCATTGTATAAATTAAAAAATTTTCCTTAATGATAAAACATACGATATTAGGTTTACATTAAAATATAGTTTATGGCGCCATTTTTTGAGCAAATTAAAAACCATTTTAAAATAGATTTTCTAATTGTATTTTCTGAAGTAATTTCTACATTGAAATATATGATATTATATAAATAAAATCGATTGCAATTTTTTTTTATTTAAATTTTCGAAAATATTCAATGAGGAATTAATTAGCTATTGACTTTTTAAATTAATTAACTAAATAATAGCAAAAAATAACAACACATTATTTTTGAGCAGAATAAAAAATTTTTGTTATGAAAGATTACATTATTATATTTTTATACATTATATTATTATATTTATAAATTTATACATAAAATATCTAATTCTGCATAAATATTAATTTAACATTTCTAGAACGTCTACGTTATAATGCAAAACATAACGTCTGCATTCCTATTTTGCAACGCGATGTGAAATTTTATTCAATGAGAAATTAATTACCTATTGACTTTTTAAATTAATTAACTAAATAATAGCAAAAAAAAAAAAAAAAAAAAAAAAAAAAAAAAAAAAAAAAAACCCAGCAAATTATTTTTGAACAAAATAAAAATTTTTTGTTATGAAAGATTACACTTTATTTATAAATTTAGACATAAAATATCTAATTGTGCATAAATATTAATTTAGGATTTCTAGAACGTCTAAGTTATAATGCAAAACATAACGTTTGCATTCATATTTTGCAACGCGACGTAAAATTTTATAGTTTGTTTTTTAGCATAAATATATTTTATATCTTTTAAACTCACTTTATTTATTAAAATTGAATTCTAAATTTGTAAAATTTCAGATAATTGGAATACGAGAAAGTACGATATTCAAGACATAAGTCGAGCCGTCATCTTGTTTTTCTACCACTCCATCTGCGACCCTCTCACTCAAATCAATGGCTACAAAGTTATCTTTGATGTCAACAGCTCCGGCCTCGCACACATACGTTTTGCCTCGCCTAAAAATCTATGCTTGCTGTACAACGGTACTCAGGTGAGTAATTGCAACAGTTTAATTATTTTATGCATTTATGTAAATAGGATGTGCATTTAACATTTATATTTTTGAGGGAACTAATAAAAAATAAAATAAAAAGATAACATATTTTTATATTAAATCTTGTATTTAACATTTTTTATTTAAAAAAAATGTTCTGTTTTAAAAAGTTTCTGTCTAACTAAAAGTATGAAATTTATCAGTTAATAATATTCTGCATTTTAAAATTCTCTGAAAGTTATCATATAATCGAATTTCTTTTATGTAAAAGATACTTTTTATAAAAATGTCCATATAACAGATGGGCTGAAAGGTTCATAGGCTGACACATAGATGGCTCTATTAGTATTTAATCCATATTATTTTTAGTTAGCCCTAACCTTTAAAGGACACATGTATAAACTTGACAGCTGTTGCACTATTGGTATGTGAGTTACAGCATTTTTAGTGAAGCAACTTTTGTTAGTTTCAAAAAATGGATAAAAAAGAATTTTGTGTGTTAATAAAGCATTGCTTTTTGGCGAAAAGAAATACTATTGAAGCCTAGACTTGGCTTGATAAACATTATTTGGACTTTGCACCAGGAAAATCAACAGTAGAGAAGTGGTTTGCTAAATTTAAATGAGGCGAAATGAGCATCGAGGACGATGCACGCAGTGGACGCCCCAAGGAGGCTGTTACCGACGAAAACATTAAAAAAGACCACAAAATAATTTCTGATAACCGTAAAGTGAAGTTGATTGAGATAGCTGAGATCCTAAAGATATCAAAGGAACGTGTTGGACATATCGTGAATGAATATTTGGATATGCGAAAGCTCTGTTCAAAGTGGGTGCCGCGCGAGCTCACAAGCGACCCAAAACAACAACGAATGGATGATTCTAAGCAATGTTTGGAACTGTTCAATCGTAATAAACCCGAATTTTTGCGTCGATATGTGACAATGGATGAAACATGGCTCCATCATTTCACACAGGAGTCCAATCGACAGTCAGCCGAGTGGACTGCACGTGATGAGCATTAAAAATGCTATAAGTTCACTAAAAATACTATAATTCACATACTAATAGTGCAACAGCTGTCAAATTTATGCACGTGTCTTTTGAAGGTTTGGGCTAACTAAAATTCATATGGAGTTAATACTAGTAGCTCCACCTATGTGTCAGCCTACGAACGTTTCAGCCCACCTGTTAAATAAAAAACCCATGAATTTACACAAAAAGATAAAATGTACTTAAAAAAAAACACGAATGGACGTTGAAACGTATTAAAGATGTAACTTAAGAATACAATTTATTTATAATACTTTATTTTTTATCTATAACGTTTCTTAGTTGGGACTGGTGGACAGGGTGGCTGATACAAAAATGCATAAAAAGAATGATAATATTTTATTTATTTATTTTTCGATTTCATTATGCAGTGATTCTTCCATTAACGCAGATTCATTCTCTAATGCAATTTATTTTAGTAACTTGTTTTTTTCGTCTTTTCAAGTCTTTTTTTTTTTTTTTTTTTTTTAAATTGTAAATTCTTTCGAAATTTTATAATGAAAATACGAAGAGAGGTAAAAAAAGTGGGAAATTAACAAGTGATAATATCAATAAGATATATTATAAGAAAAGAAAAATAATCCTGTTAAATTTAAAAGTCAAATGTTATATTATTTAAAAAATTATTAAAATTATTGAAATATTAAAAAAATATATGAAAAATTAATAATGCCCCAATAATTTTTTTTTTTTTTTTTTTTTTTTGCAAATATAATTTTTTTTTTACGAAAATAATTATTTTTAAAATTAAATTAAAAAATATGTATTACTAGAATTAAGATCAATAAGTATTTATGTGGTTATATTTATAATTTATTGTAGAAATTCAAGTTGTATTGTGCAGGTTCGGCAACAAGATTGTAACTGGGTGTGGTTGAGTTGAGGCACAAACTTGAGAACTAACAGTTTTATTTACATACGCACAAACCCCACGCACATAAAATTAGAGACATACAATATTTAACACATTTAAAGACAGATAGTTATAGATGCGTGGAAGGAATCCGCTTTTAAGTCGAAAACCAGATACGCGGCTACTCGCAGGGTGCATGAAATAGACCAACTAATACCTAGGATGGGCTAAATATATTTCCTCTAGGGAGGAGATACTATAAACTAAACATTTCTCAGCAAAAGCACAGATTGCTCTGGGCTCAGTCTGGTGAGAATCTCGAGGCCGACTGAGTATTTCTTCTGAACGCCACAGGGACGATCCTGCCACTTCGTAGGAGGAAGTATGGATACATAGTATAAATTTAGCTATTCGGAACTGCTGATTTGAATTGAAACAACGATTGTCTGATTCCTCCGTAGAACCTTCGAAGTCGTCGTACAACAGATACATTGCGGCTTCTATCTTTAAAACTTTTTACCCAATTTGAAAAAAAATAAATAAATAAATAAAGCGGAAAGTAAATGCAGGATGTCATAAACAATAAATAACATTCAAGTTCCTCTCCAGTCTTTTGTGTACTGAAGCGCATCGATTCCAATGTCTCCAAGATAATATGATCAGCCTGATAGATAATTGGCATGGGTGTTTGTTAGCGGTTCAGAATCCACGTTAAACTGTAGATCCTTGTCTATTTAGCCCAAAGTGCGAGAAAATGATCGTAGAGCGACAAACCAAATCTAGATAACATGAAGTCATGATAGAATGACAAAGATTAGACATCACATAAGAATCTGTGTTTGTCTTAGAATAATACTATGTAGCCAAAGATTAATTCCACAAATAAAAAATTATTTTCACATAACAATTAAGACAGTAACATATAACAGGCGTGGCATTAGAAAATTCCTCTAGCGAGATAGATTTCGAATAGGTAACTTTAAACTGTAAAAATAAATCGCAGTTATTTGAAAATATATGTTTTTTGTAGTCAATATAAGTTTAAAAAGCCTGTATTTAATACTTTTTACTACAGCTAGGATTACATACATGAAAATGTGGTACGGATATTTATTTTAAACTGATTTTCATAGTTCCATATATACATAATTTTCATAGAATCCGTGTTAATGGTGAGATTACTGTAATTTTATTTTTTTAAATGTTTTTGCTTTCTTTAGATTTGTGTTGCGTGAAACGTCTCATTCTGTGTCCTTATAGCTAACACGCGCTAACTATTAACCGCATGTGACTTTTCGTTTTTACAGCTGAGATAGTCTCTCAGGTTGTAGTGTCTGGTATGTAAAGCAGAATATTGGAGAAACGGTTTGGTGACTATCCTGGACTGACTATGGGACTGGTCGATGGTTTCTTATAATACCTCTCGAGCCCTCTGATTATTTACCCATTCCCAAGGAGACATTGTTTCTATGGCCCACTTGGTTGATAAATAAATTAACCATACAAATCTGTGGTAACTCGGTTCAATAATTTTTCATACCAGTAGTGATCAGTGACATTTAAGTGATTGGTAAAATCCCCAATTCATATTAAGTTAAGTAGTTGGTAAATTAGCCTTAAGGTACCTGTTCTTTATAACCTGAACTAGGATAACTATGGATTGCTAATTGAATGATGTAAATTTAAAAAATTTCAATGAGGGATGATCACTTGAACATCATTGATAATTATCAATGTTTGTTTCAGTAATCAACAAACGCTTCTTAGTTATTTGTACTAAATTTGCAAATATTTAAGATTTTTCTAAAGAATTGAAAACAATATTATCTAAACTATATTAATAATATATATTAATATTATTATAATATTAAATAAGATATAATATATTAAATATTATAAACAGAAATTATACATAAGCAATATATTAAAAATAATATATATATATATACATATACTTTAAAACAACACTTCTTATATATTTGATATATTTGTACCAAATGTGTATGCATTTATGTTGTTTTTAAACAATTAAAAGTTCTAAAAAGCAAATTTTCGAAAAACATTTCGTAATCAAACTATACATCATTCTTTATATTTATATTATTTCCTTATATTCAAAATAGAAAATTTTTTCTTTTCTATTCTAGATTAAAATCAAAATAACAAATAACAATAAATAAGTGATTATAGCTTAATTCTATGGTACAATCTTTCAGCGAAACTTAATTTCTTAAGTTTATACATTTTAATATTTTTTTTCTATATAGATACGGATATATAGATTTCTATATAGATACGGTTTCTAAAAAATCCCCAAAAGTAATTTAAATTTCAAGTCTCTTTTTCAGTAGTATCGCTGCGCTCAACCAACATCTTTACCCAAATGTTTAATATTATTCTTGTAATTTAAATATTAGTTATTATTAGTTTAATATTAACCAATTAGTAGCAATTTTAATTTCATGTTTTTACAACTAAAGAGTTGCAAATAGATCAACAATAAAAGGTAGCAAATAGAATTAATTAATTAATAGAAGAATTATTTAATTTATTTTTTGCTATTCATTTGTACACTACTGGTATGTGAAATGTATAAGCAATTAATATAATTTATTAATTTTAATTTATTTTCTGAAGTGGGTCAAAACAATATCTAATTCGGCCTACAGTAAATTTTCAATTGAATGAGATTGAATGTATATTTAAAGTTGAACAAAATGACTTGGTTATAGAATAGAAGTATTGATAAATTGTCATTAAAAAAGATTTTAATCATTTTTTTTCTCCTTTTTTTTCCATAGGAATGCTTTCCGGGAAGATTTAAAGAGATTCACATAATGAACATGTCTATGACATTTCAAATAGGATGGGCTATTGTGAAGCCTTTTCTCTCTCAGAAATTAAGAAAGAGGGTAAGCTGAATTGAATTTTTTTTAAAAATATAGATAGCAAATATATTTTTCAGCTGCAAAATATTTCATTATGCATAATGGAAACAAATTAATTCAGCAATTTCGTAGCTGATTGTAATTGTACCAGCTTATTACAGATAAGTAAAATTGTATCCCAAGTTTGCAAATAAATGGCGTTAGGTACTTCAAATCTGGAGGAGTTCTACGTGTTCCACAGGTGTTAAGTTACTAGGTGTTCTATGTCTGAGTGTTCTGTAATACATTGATGTTCATCATTCTTTCAGCATCTGAATTTATTCCTTTGAATATGTACAACGAAATCATATATCATACATAATAATACACATGCTGATTTGACACCACACGTATACTGATTTGGAATCACACATATTTTGAATTGAAATCATAAATATACTGATTTGAAATCACATATGTTTTGACTTGAAATCATGCACTGATTTGAAATCACACATATTTTAATTGAAATCATAGATATACTGATTTGGAATCATAATAGATTGATTTGAAATTGCACATATTCTGAAATGAAATACTGCATATGCTTATTTGAAAACACACATATTTTCAATTGAAATCCTGTACTGATTTGAAATCATAATAAATTTTGAAATTGCGAATAATTTGAATTGAAATCGTACATATACTAATTTAAAATTATAATATACTGATTTGAAATCATAATTCCCTGATTTGAAATCTTAATTTACAGATTTCAAATCATATTTTCCTGTATTAAAATCAAAAAATATTGTGAGTTGAAATGATATATATTCAGAACTAATTTGAACCTTTGATCATTGCATTCATTCTCATTGATGTTAACATGCTCCGAAACATAAGACACAACTGATTTGTCTATAGACTATTTGCAGAGCATAGAAAAGCAGTCACATCGAACATTTATTCAAAATTTAAATTTCGTATGTTTTACTATTTTATAATCATGTGTATTCTTATGCTGGACTGCATAACTATGCATATTAAACTTTTCTTTTAAATCCTATCAGTATTTTAAATAGTGAATGTTGATTATCATTTATTAAAGTATAAAATAATTAATTTGGATAAATATTTTTTTTTCATTTTTTAAAAAGATTCTTTATCCGCTAACTAGAATAAATATATGAATAAAATTCTGTATTATTTAAATTTTAATATTGAGACTAAATTTATCTTTCTATAAATGGGACTGTAAAACATAATAAATATATGTTTGTTACTAATATATATTAAACATAAGGATGCCAACGGCCGTACCATGCTGAATATACCGGTTCTCGTTAGATCACCGAAGTTAAGCATCATTGGGCGCGGTCAGTACTTGGGTGGGTGACCACATGGGAACACTGCGTGCCGTTGGCAAATTTGGGACCTGAATGGCCGAGTGTCTGGCGCTCGGTGCCACAGGTTTCGGGTTCGAATCCCGGCAGTGCCATGGATGTTTGTAGTGGTTCGGAATCCACTTTAAGCCGTAGGTCCCGGTCTTATATGACTGTAAGAGCGTCACGGAGCAAAAGTCAGGCTTCTACCTACGGGTGCTCCATCACAACAGAAGCTGCTTCCTTCCCCTTCAATCATAAGTCCATATGGGCTCGTGGGCTTGGCCAGCCAAGTGGGATAAGAAACAACAACAACAAACAAAACATAAGGATTTATTTAATTCCTATATGTGTAAATTTAAACGTATTATTACGTTTATTATTTATTCTAATATAATAATTAATGTATTGTAGTATATACTGTAGTATAGATCTCTATACACATATACTTACTTACAGATTATTTTCCACGACAACTATGAAAGTCTGGGGAATTACTTCCCCAAGAATCTCATACCTGTTGAATTCGATGGGGAGTTGAAGGAGTACGACACCACGCCGTGGTTGAAGTTAGCCATTCAAGAAGAAAATCTGAAAAAACTTGCTCATTGATTGTAGTTGTGATATTTTAGATGTTTTTGTGACTTTTTTTTTTCTCCAATGGCTGGCCCATGCAATATTTTTAAGCACTAAAGAAAATATTTAAGAGAAAAACTTTGTCCAATCTGTAATATAAGAATCGCGTACGCTTTTTGTGTTTCAGTAAATGTTGTCTTTTCATGATTATTGGTTTTGGGAATCTAGATGTTTAACTTAACAATTTTAATGAAGTATGATTATGTATTAACCTGAACTGTTATTATGTAACTTTTTTATTGCTATTGTAAAAATAAAATATCTTAATGGCAAAATAATAGTCAGTTGTAATGTATAATGGAAGATATCAGAACAAAAATATAGTTCATATAAATAAAAGAAAGATATGAAAATAGGGAATTAAAATTGCGGTATTAAAATCTTACCAGAAAATCGATAATTCAATAATTGTTAAATCGATAATTCGATAATCATTAGATTGATAATTCGATAATTGTTAAATTGATAATTCGATAGTCGTTACATCTATAATTCGATTAATATCTTTAGTTTTTCCAGTAACATGAATGGATAAATTTTTCGGTGAAGATTTGAGAATCGAAAAGACGATTTGCATTTATTTATTTTTAACAATTAAGAGGATACAGTTAGACTAAAAATTGACATCGAAGTGATTTACTATTAGTTTTAAAACAGACATAGTTATGTAACAAATTAGCTGTTTTAATTTTCATATAATTATGAAATTAAGTAGAATTTAATTTCAAAGAATCAAAATACATTCAGTGGATAATATTCGAATAGATATTTCTAAAATTTTAAATACTATCTCAGATGCCAAATTAATTTATTTATGATTAATATATTTTGGAAAATATTAAGAAAAAAAAATTTGAACTGTTTTAATCTTCAGTTTAGCCTTTAATGAGATTAAAAATATAAATTATGCAATAAAATAACACATTGAATCTTACATTTTGTTTATATTTAAGAGACAGGATGCATTTAGGGTGAAAAATATCTTAAATCTGAAAAATTGCAATGTAAATAAATATTATTTTCATTTTTGTAAATATTTCTCACTTTTAAAGTAATGCAATTTCAGTTTATGCACATATTTTTCTTTGCAAAAAATATATATAATATAAGGAGTGAATATTATGGCATTTTAAAAGTTTTCCTTAATAAATTTTTTCCTATTTATAAATTTGTCAAATATTTCTCAAATACATTAAGACATTGCCAAACAGTTCCTACTTTTGTTATGTTCATTTATCCTCCTCTGTTGGTGATCGGGATTTTTTTATGTATTATTTTGCATAAAGTATGTGCTCATTTGTAGAATTAAAGATGTTTTTTTCTATGTGTGATGTTTCATTTCATTTTATTTTTTATTGTTTTAAATTATATCTAGCATAAATAAAGTTTGCTGATTTTTTTAAAGCGATTTTAAGAATATTCTGTTTTACGCAAGTAAACAAACTGTAGTTATTTCTTTACTTTATACGAATTGTAATAATTTTAAAACTTTATGCTTACTGGTTTCCACCTAAACAAAGTGTTATAGTCTAAGAACAAAAGCACATAGCACAATAGTGGACTGTATAAACACAACTCCAAAACGCACACTGCTGGTGTTACATTTATTTCTCCCTCTAGCCAGCTCACCCACTCAGACAGGATGTTTATATTATCGGGCGCTGACTTCCACTGAGATTTTATTTATTTATTTTCGACCATACGCGTGAACTATTTATCCATGAGGCAACACAAGGCATTTTTATCGTTTTCATTAGTTAATATTTAAATTATTTAAACTAATGTTATATTTTACAATTCAGCTTGGACAATCACCACAAATATCTCTGCAAAAAATATCATGGGAAGAACTAACTATACGACATAAAAAAAAAAATATATATTTATTTGTTAAATACATATATATTTAACAAATTTTCAATAAATTATAAACATCCTGTTAAATATTAAGCTGAGAAAATTTGATTAAAATTATGCAATAGTTTAATGATATCTAGGGCAACGGGCGTACCAGTTACGGAATTCCAATGTGGTTTTAGGAACCACCACCACATCTTAAATTAATTAAAAATTAGCACAAAGTTGAGGTTACTTGAATTAGAGAATTGGGAACATAATTGAGAATATAAAAGAAATTTAGAAAAACATCCCCTACTATGAGAACAATTAAAGCAGGAGACCGAAAAACAGCAAAAATTGTTGGTATAATTAGGTTCCGTTGCGCAATGCAAAAAAATAAATAATAATAATAATAACTAAATAAATAAAAATAATAAATAAATAAAACATAATTACAAATAATAGAGGTACACATACAATGTTATACAGGTGATTATAGCAACATAATCATACAGGTTACAGAACAAAGTAAATAAATCAACCAAAAAGTATTACACAAGTGGTTTTAAGATTGTATAACAGATGGCGCCATGACAGTGACCGAAATACAATAAAATTTTCAAACAAACGTTTTAAGAGAAGGATTTTTTACTCACCCTCTTTTTTTTTTCTCTTTTAAATATTTAGAGTTAAGAAACAATTAGGCGAAAAAAAATAAGTTAAATTAAAAATTTAAAGAACTAAATTAAAGTAATTAAATTAAATTTATGGATAGCCAGATAGATAGCCAGCTATTTAAACAAAGAGTGCACATCGCAGAAAATAATTAAAAATTAAAGCCAAAGACAGCAGCTCAGATCCTCAAAGTTAAATTTGAGGGACCTCAGGGAACGATCTTAGGAACGTCCAGTTACAAGATGAGAATTACTCGTTGATTGTGAGTAGATTCCCCGCATTTTTTTTGAGTGCTGGGAAAGATTTCCATAAGGTATGGTAGATGGCACCCGAGGCCTTTTCTTGGAGTTCGTTACCCCTTAATGATAAACAGGTATCTGTCTAATCGCTTCGTTGCGTATCTGAGGGCATGAGAGTGAAAAGATTTTGAAATTTTGAATAACATGTGAGCTGAAAAGTTCGTAGGCTGATAGATGGCACTACTAGTATTAAATCCATATGATTTTTAGTTAACCCTAACCTTCAAAAGACACGTGTATAAATTTGACAGCTGTGGCACTATTAGTATGGGAGTTATAGCATTTTTAGTGTTCATCACGTGCAGTATACTCGGCTGACTGCCGATTGGACTCCGGTGTGAAATGATGGAGCCATGTTTCATCCATTGTCACATATCGATGCAAAAATTCGGGTTTATTACGATTGAACAGCTCCAAACACTGCTTCGAATCATCAATTCGTTGTTGTTTTTTGGTCGATTGTGAGCTCGCCCGGCACCCACTTTGAACAGAGAAGATTTATAGACAGAAATTATTTTGTGGATTTTTTTTGATGTTTTCGTCGATAACAGCCTCTTTGGGGCGTCCACTGCGTGCAATCGTCCTCGGTGCTCATTTCACCTCGTTTAAATTTAGCAAACCTCTTCTCTACGGTTGATTTTCCTGGTGCAAAGTCCGAATAATGTTTATCAAGCCAAGCCTTGGCTTCAATAGTATTTCTTTCTTGCCAAAAAGCAATGCTTTATTAACACACGAAATTCCTTTTTATCCATTTTTTCAAACTAACAAAAGTTGCTTCACTAAAAATGCTATATCTCACATACTAATAGTGCAACAGCTGCCAAATTTATACACGTGTCTTTTGAAGGTTAGGGCTAACTAAAAATTACATAGATTTAATACTAGTAGCACCGTCTATGTGTCAGCCTACGAACCTTTCAGCCCACCTGTTATGTTATGCATAATAGGATCGAGATCAAGATCTCAGCGGATTTGTTTTCTACAAACATTACAATTATTAACAATTATTACAATTATTAACAATGCATTAACAATTCTGGCTATCTCCTTATTTTGAAAGATTTGCAATCTCTTTAAATTTCTGATTGAAGTGGAAGCCCAGATGGGACATCCATATAAAAGAATCGGTCGAAAGATCGACTTCAAACGTAAAAGCTTGTGTGTGATGGCTAGCTGGCTCTTTCGAACAATGAAGTTTTTGAGCTTAACGCTCGCAAGAACTTTGCAACAACTGCTGTTGATATATGGAAATTGAAATTCAATTTTGCGTCTAGAACAAGCCCAGATACTTATATTCAGTAACCCAGGAGACGGGCTTGCCAAAAAAGGGTGACATTAAGAATGGAACCAATGTTCCGCTTCCGTGTAAACATGATGTACGTATTTTTGGATGGATTAACTTTGATCTTCCAGATGGTTAACCAATTTGCTGAAGTAAGAATGTAACTATTGAAAAGAGCAACGATGGAGTTTGGTGTTTTGTGTTGTGCAATTATCGCTGTGTCACATGCAAAAATGGCTAATTTACAGAAATTTGGCTTCATACTCATAACGCGTCTGTCATTTTTGGTAAGTGTTCCTGTTGAAGTGAGTTGGAGCTTCATCGTGCTGGTACCACTTTAGTGTACGTATAGCTGGTAAAACAAAGGCAATGAATCCCGGCATTGCATAATGTAGAAAGATGTCCTATGTGTGGTCTAGAAATGTGCGTAAGATACGTGACATTTTTGGTACGCGTTCCTGTTCCTATTAATGCGCTCCAATCCATGAATCATAGATGTGAATCTTGTATTACTGTAGGCGGTCGCTCTTTCGATAAGCTGCTATAATAACTTTAATAATTAAAAATGTTTGTCTCTTTTGACGTTACCTGTCTTTCTCACTTACTTGTTCTTCATATCTTCCTTACGTACGACACTTACGTCCAACATATACCATTACAAAATATGTTTATTTCAGCTCACTATAAATTTTTGCCACATACTTCTGTGGTATCATATATGTAAATATAAAGTAAGTAATATAATATAATAAAATAATTAAAGCAGAACAATGCATTAGTTTAATTAGTATTTCAGTACTTGATTCCTTTTTTTTGCAGTAATTCAATGCATAAATGATTGGACAAAAGGTTTTTAATTTTATATTTGATAATGTTCATGACAGAGCTTCATAAAATATGTTGATCTAAATGTCTTTTACATGGAGCCGCTACTCACAATCTGGCAACGATCATAGTTATTTTATACAAATTTTTTTTAAATGAAACATGTTTTTAGAAATCTTATAAGAATAAGCTGGGAATTCTAGCAAGAAACTACGAAGCCATTACAGATAATTTGATAGCTAACAGAAATGTGAGTCATGTTTAAAAATAAGCTTTAAATACAATATTGTTTTTAATTCTAATTTTATTTTATTAACGTATAGCTGGATGGAGTCCCAATTTTATTTTATTAACTTACAGATGGATGGCGTCTCAATTTTATTTTATTAGTTTATAGCTGGATGGCGTCTCAACTTTATTTTATTAACTTATAAATATGACGTCTCAATTTTTGTTGATCAAAACTTGATTAAAAAAATGATTTTTTGAAAATAATTTTTAAAAATAAAAATAATCTACGGTGGGTAATTGATATGTGCATCCTTGTCTTAAAGACACATTTTTACTTTAACGCTTTTTATCATGTGTAACTTTTGAAAATACCATTTAAACCATGTTATTGATAAAACCTTTTTTTATAAATCAATGCTTAGACTGAATTAAACTTTTACAGAGACTGAATTACACTTTTCAGGTGTTGACAATGAAGTATTCATTTATGTTACTGCAATTATATAATTTGCATCAATCAGATCAAGGTAGAAATAAATAAAATAAGGTCAAGGAACGCCAGATGTTTTTTTTTCTATTTCCTCACTTTCATTTAATGAAATATTCACTTTCATTTTCCTCTGGTTGTGAATAAAACTTACTTTAACCTTTGATGGTAAAGCGAGATGTGAATTTCATAATTTTGACGGATTATTACATGCACGAAAGCTCCAATTATATTGGTGAAAAAAAAAACTGATAAAAATCAGATGATTTCTGATGAAAACAAGATATTGAGGTAAGTTAAATATTAATTTTTAATATTATACCATATCATAGTCCTAAAGGGAGTGTTTTAATTAATATTGAACGAAATTATTTGATATTATTACGATATTTTTTAATTATTATTGAAGATCATTATAACTGAACGAAATTTATTGCTATTATTATAAATAAATATTATAAATTTAGTTAATAAACAACCGAAGTATACAGTAGCAATGAGCGCAGCTACCGTGTAAGAGAATTCAGATTCGTTTGAGTCAATGCTTTCTGAGCCTAGGAGATTAGATAGCGATTGTGATAAATTGATTCATGTCGATATTCAAACTGTCTGGAAAGAATTTTCTTTCAAAATTCATCCAAAATGCTGGGCAGTTACTACTGAAAATCTCCCCTTCATTCCTTGCGATTGTGGAATAAGCAAATTCCTACTACTACACCACATCACTGTGCGTAGAGCTGAACTATCCCTTTACAGTTTCGGAATGATGTGGATGAGAAGCCTGACTGGAATCTGTGATGCTCTAAGGTCATATGAGACAGGGACCTACCACTTAAAGGTGAATTCCGAACCACTACTAACCTCCATGACACTGCCGGGATTCGAACCTGAAATTCTATATGAATAATTCAGATATTGGAAGACTCAATGTTTGGTGTTTGTTTTCAATTTTTAAAAGTTATATTCTTCTTCATGGGTCCTGAATGGCCGAGTGGCTAGCGCTCTGGCGCTCGGTATTACAGGTTTCGGGTTCGAGTCCCGGCGGCGCCATGGATATTTGTAGTGGTTCGGAATCCACCGTAGGTCCCGGTCCTAATAAGATCGTAGAGCGTTGCGGGGCATTGTACCAGATACTTGGCCATTGAAGTCCCATAAACAAATGCCTCCTGATGTAAAAAAAAAGGCGTATAAATGACTTAAAATCTTTCAAGCAGATAATTATATATCAACTCTTTGCCAGAATATTTTCGAGTCACTTTCAAATTGGAAAAAAAATTATCATCTTTTTTATCAAAAATAGCAATTGAAATATAAAGCAATGAACTATAAAAAAAATTTTAATTATAATAAATCTTAGTATATTTTTACTAATAATTATTTAGAGCGTTCTTCAGCATTTAGCATATAATAATTCATTAGCAACGTTTAAATTTCATTGGCTGCTTCAATACAGGAAACAATACAAGAAAAGCTGTCACGGGCGGCATCTGTGCATTATTCTCGTTCTCCCTAAATCGTATGGAAGAACATTCTGGCCTCTATAGGCATAGTATAATAAACCTAGAGGTATAATCTTTTGATTCGATTTTCTAACTTAGATTTACAAGTTCGGAAACCCAATGCGCTATCAACTAGACCTCATTAACGTATGTTAGAATTGCTAACTAACTATCAATGTTCAAAATCTTTTGTCCGACATCTTACACCGTAATTTTTAGAAAGAGAAAATATAATACAATATGATCCCATTTAACTCGGGAGATATCTTCCAAAAAGTTCCTGCTTAAAACGAAACAGCGCTAAAAGAGGATATCTTAACACTTAAATAATGATTATTAAGAGAGGTAAGTTTCTCTGTGCTGGAGTGGCAACAGTGTTACGAGAAAAAGATGACACGGTTGTGCTCAAGTAAATGGTCAAACAAGAAGCGTTCTATATGTAATATGTGCTGTGCTGTTTTGTTTAATGTTGAGTAAAACAGAACGGAGAACAAAAAATCTATCAGTTCTTTTTTGTAACATTTTTTAAAATTATTTTTTTATTCCATTGATTATAGACATTTAAAGCTAATATCGATATTTATTCTTAAAACATTCATGAACATTAAAAATAAATTTGTGTAAAGAAGTCATGTTTTGATTAGGAAGATTCTACCTCGTTTACCTTTTGTTTTCTGTGAAGAAATGTCTAATGTCATTTATCTTTTTGTGCAAATTCCATTCCGCAAATAATTTTCGATAGCAAAACATTGCACCAATTATATCTCGTCTTGCATTTGAACTTCTATAAATACTTAAATAATTTTGTATAAACTTATCCATAATTTCCGTTATATTAACTAAACTATTTTTTTCAGAAAATGTTTTAAAATTTCCCTTTTGTTTTTCATCTTCAGAAGTGCTAATTTCGTCATCTTCGTGCACTTGCTGTGCTACTAATTATTTTTAGTTTTGTGTACCTTTTTCTGTTTCGTTCAGCAAGTAGTGAAGTAGTTGTCGATAGCATGTCAATGCATCAATTGCAATTGACTAGTGTGAGTGGTTCGGAATCAATGCTAAGTTATAGATCCCGGCCAAATTAGCCCAAAGTGTGCAAAAATGACCGTAGAGTGACAAAGCACATCTATAAAAACATAAATCATTTTGTATAAACTTATCCATATTTTCCATTACAGTGGCAAATCTGTTAAAATTTCCTTTTGCTCTTCATCTTCAGAAGCCTCTAGTTTCGTCCTATTCGTGCACTTGTTCTACCAATTCTTTTTAGCGTTGTTTACCTTCTGTTTCGTTCAGCAAGTAGTGAAGTAGTTATCGATGGCAAGACATTGTATCAATTGCATTTCATCTTGCATGTATAAAAAATTAAAATCATTTTGTATATACTTATCCCTAATTTCCATTATAATAGATAAACAATGTTTTAGAAAATGTGATGAAATTTCCTTTTGCTCTTCATCTTTAGATGCCTCTAATTTCGACATCTTCATTCGAAAGCATTAGCTAGCTTTACAATTTCTTCGCACCAACAATGAATTATCTCATGCCAACGTCCTTGCTCAACACGGTCTAAACCATTCCATAAGTCTTTCAATCATTTATTTCTCAACCACAACCCAGGGAAAATGGATGTTTTTATAGCATCCATGATATTCTAATTTTTTACAAAAAAACTATAATGAATTGTTTATCTTATCTCTTGGTTTTTTATTCATCAGTTATTGGAACGTTAGAAGCAGGGAAAATAAAATGTAAAGCTTCAAAATTTGTAATATCGGAAAAATCGTAATATTCTGTCGTAATATTCACTACTACTAATATTCATTGGCTCAACAACCTTATGGTGGGCCATGGCCGTCTGCTTACTGGCAGATTCCTATACATGAGATGGATTCTTTTTACGAGGTAGGGTTGCCAGTTTTACGTCTAACGCTCTGCAGTCGTGTCAGACAGAGATCTACAGTTTAAAAGTGGATTCCGAACCACTACAAACATGATACTCGGACCCGAAGCCGAAGCCGGTACTTACGTATTAACGATACCTTGGCGACAGACTTGGCGGTTTTTAAGTGTCGCCAATCTAACAGCCTAATATAAAACTGAATAATAAAAACCGCCAAATCTGTAGCTGCGGTTGGCGCGTGTGCTCGTTATTGCCGCAACTGTCGCCAAGGTATCGTTAATACGTAAGTACCCCGAAGCCTGTTTCACCGAGTACCAGAGAGCTAGAAGAAAAGTAAAGAATAAAATAGAAAATCACTAAGAGAAATAGAAATCATAGAAAAGATAGAAAATCATAAGAATGTAAATAGAAAATCATTTTCGGGCCAGTTGTAATTTTATGATACAGAGTCATGCGTACCTCAAAGGAGGAAAAAAACACTTAATACTTGGGAAATAATGTTTTTGAGATACATTTTTCCTCCTAACACAGATGGTGTGCGGAGAACACAAAATAATAGTCGATTCCGATAAACATGCAAGGAAAAAAATATCATAAATACAATATGATTCTAGAATAATCGACTGTTTTGACCGTTTAGAATGAATGGAATGGCAAAGAAAGTTTACAAAGGAAAGACAGAGAAAACTCCGGAGTAGCTCTAGAAACATGGGTGGGAGAAGAATCTGGAGATTATGAAAGTAACATGATGGGGAAAAATATGTTATGAAAATAATATTTTTTCATGTTTTCATAAAATGAATCGAGATTTAATGTTTGATTGTAATATTTCTAAGGTTTATAATAATATAAAAGTTTATAATAAAGTAAGGTTTATAATAAAGTAAAGTAGTATCTAGAGATCATTTTTTTTTCTTTCTAATGCAGCTGGCAAACACTTAGACAGCTTGGTCTTGGATGCCTTAAGGCAAGCGCTGCCCAGACGTTACTCACTTTGCATTACCCAGAGGACAAGTGTAACTTGAAGATAAGCCACGGACGCGGAGTAACAATGCCCTCGCAACGCTCTACAATCCTATTAGACCGGGACCTACTTTTTAAAGTAGATTCCGAACCACTACAAACAACCATGGCACCGCCGGGACTCGAACCCGAAACCTGTGGTACCGAGTGCTAGCCACTCGGCCATTCAGGCCATAAGCAAGTAATTAACAGTGATATTTCATACATTTTTAAAAAAAGAATTTCAATTGATAGAAATTTTGCACGACTATTAATTAATTTTAGAAGCTACAAATAGACAAAAGAAGCCACTTGGCCATTCAGGCCCCATCTAGAGATCATAGGATGTGGTAATATAGGATATAGATTTGTTTATATTTCGCTATTTTTTCCTTTTCATTAAATTTTAATTGTTCTTGAAGAAAAAAATAGGATTGTTTAGTCAAAAATATATTTACAAATATTATTATTAAAGATTAAATCTTTAGGGGCTTAATGGCCGAGTGATTAACACTCTAGTGCTTGGTTCCACAGGGTTCGAGTTTCGGCGTTTCAATGGATGCTTGTAGTGGTTCGGAATCCACTTTAAACTGTAGATTTCAGGCTAATACAACTGTAGAGCGTTGGGTGTAGGTGTGACAACCATAACCTGTAAAATATGTTTCAGAATCTGCCAGTAAGCAGACAGCTTTGGCCCACCATGGGGCTATTGCGTCATTGAAGAAGTAGAAATCTGTATTATCTTCATACTTTTATTATTTAAAAAAAAATTATTAACAGACCACATTTAAATCATAATTTTCGTCAATAAAGATTTAATTTAGTTTAATTTTTTATTTGTTTAAGATCAGACCTTTAGCTTTCGAAAATAGTTTTGAGTTCGTATCTAGAGTGATTGGAAGTCGAGAGGCAGCTGTTTAATCATGAGTTATTAGGATACAGAATTCTTGAATTCAAAACTTTCAGTTGAGTTTTTGAAAAACCGTATTTTTGCTGCACAGCCATGCTAATGATCTGTTTATTATTTTTCATAATCTTGATGAATAAACAAAATAATAATAAAGATCAGAACTTCAGCTTTCGAAAACAGATTACAGTTTGTATCTAGAGTCATTAGAGATCGAGATACAGTCATGAGCTATTAGGACACTGATTTCTTGCATTCAATATTTGCAATTTATTTCCTGGAAAACAGTATTTTTGCTACACTGCCGTGCGATAATCATTACAACTGTTTAAAAATTTTCATAATCTAACGAAATTTTCACTATGTGTTTTAAATAATGTTGAATATGCATCAAAAAATGTTTCAAATATGTTAAAGCAGAGTTGAGTAATTGGAATTTTTATTGAAAACATGACATTTTTTTCCTTTTCTTTTTCTCTCTAAAGGATTCGATTGGCTGTAATTCAGCTATAATTTAGAATATTATCATAATTTTGGATCAATGCCTGTATAGTTGATATTTGTCTATAATTATGAAAGCAAATGTAACTTGCAGGGCTTGATGGCAGAGTGTCTAGCGTCGCAGAGCTAGGTGTCAAAGTTTTCGGGGCTCGAGTCCCGGCAGTGCCATGAGTGCTTGTAGTGGTTTGGAATCTTCTTCAAATAGTAGGTACCGGTCTAACATGACTGTAGAGAGTTGAACAACTTTTAGTACAACCTTACTCCGTAAAAAAAAAATAAAAAAAATAAAAAAATAAATAAAAAATAAAAAAATAAAAAATAAAATCTCTTGTCACGAACTTGTGTTATTTTCGAGGATGATGAAATTGTTTAGTATCGCATCCCAGAAAACAAAACATGCATTCTCAAGCCTTATCGCACTGATGTTTATTTAATTGACTGCTTGCTTTCAATAAGTGAATATTCAGAAGTTTTCCTTTTATCTCCTTCCTTATTGTTAGCTTAATAAACATCACGTTTACGGACATAAAATTTTTTTATTAGAGGGATTGAAAAACACTCACCGTTATAATTTTGCAAGACAAAGGAATATTTCGATAAACATTTAAAGAAAGATATTGTGGTTGAAAGTTTGTGAGAATATAGTTCAAAAATGGAGTAATCTTGATACTGCTGAATAGGAGAAAGAAATATTTTTTTTCTAATGCAGCTGGCAAATACTTAGACTTTTCTCATTAATTTCATGTATTATGATTATGATATGTTTCATATTAATGTTATTTATTATGTTAACATTTGTGATGTATTAATATATGTTATATAGTATATTAATGATCTACCAGTAAAAGGCAGATCAATAATAGTAGTAATTAATAATGGCATTATATAATTAGGGACCTGATGGCCGAGTGACCAGCGCTCTGGCGCTCGGTATCACAGGTTCTTTCTATCATTTCTTTTTTCATTTTATGAATTATTGTTATTATATGTTGTATAGTAATGTTATTATTATTGTAATAATATATTTTATATTAATTTAATATTAATGTTTGTGATATGTATTGTTATTAATACATATGTACATATAAGATTTTATACCTCAAACCAAAAACAATTAATTTTTAAAACTTATATATTCTACTGATTACTTTTTCTTTATCAGTTAGATAGTTCTTTTAATCTTCATTTTCAAGGCTTAATTAAAATAAATAATCACAAGTATAACATTTAATATTTGAAATTGTTTGGTTTGTAATATTTGGTTAATTTACCATTATTGATTATTCCATTATTAATTTATTTCCATTTAAATCTAGCCATGAAACTAATTAATAAAAAATATTGAAATAGCATATGTAATCCCTTGATTAATACGATTTTTTAAAATGTTTTAATTAGAGTGTTAACTGTACATTATTTTATTAGTGCGCTATTTTTACTTTTGCAAATCTTTTTTAACACTGGAAACTCGTGGCGTACCCTTTAATCTCGTTGCATACACCGTATCTCAGTAAATTATTGCCACAATCACTGCCTATTGATAGTATGATTTATTGATGAAATTGCTACGATTAGAAAAGATCTCACTTTTGAAGAAGTAGATTAAAAAGAAAGTTACAGAATTGCTGGAATCCCATTTAATATAATTAAATGTTGACGGCCTGCCATAAGCAAGGACTCCACCGACGTTACTCACTTAGCACTACCCAGGGGGGCGTGTGTAGCTAAGATAAGCAACGGACGCGGAGTAACACTAACCCTACAACGCACTACGATCCTACGGTTTTAAAGTGGATTCCGAACCACTACAAATATCCATGGCACCGCCGGGACTCGAACCCGAAACTTGCGCTAGCCACTCGGCCATCGTCGGAAAAACATCTTTATGCGTTTATATACATGTGTATTTTGTTTATGCAATATAAAGCTTAACCAAATATCACGACCTTTTTATTCACTGAAATCTTCAGTATTGCACTTTTCCGAAATTCATATATTAAAGGAAAATATTATGTCTTTATTAAAAAAAAATTTTTTTTTTCACCCTTTTAAAATTATTATTATTTTCTTTTCTTTTATCAAGTCCCTGGTTACTTATCCGAAAATAATTAAAATATTTATCTGAATTTTTTTCAAGTTCTCGAACTATTTTTAAACTACTACTTGTAAGTTTTTCATTCAATGTCGTCTATACAATCAAGTTAATGATTCATAAAATTTCTAGAAACGTTTATTTCTCTTCGTTTATTCTCCAACTCCAGAATATCAGTTGTAACATTAAAAAAAAACCCATTTCCAATAAAGTGAATGATTTATATATATATATATATATATATATAGTATATATATAAATATGTTTCATAAAATTTCTTGAAATGATTATATATCCTGCAATTCCAGAATCTCAGATGCATTAATAAATAGAAACACACATTTCTAATAAAATGAATGATTTTTTTATTCACTCCTTATAGCTTTGATAAATAATCTATTAATATCAAGCACATACATATATCATGTTTCATAAAATTTCATGAAACCGTTGAAAAGCCTCCAATGTCCATATGTCGTCCATTTATCCTCCATGTGTCTTCCACTTCCAGAATCTAAGATGCAACAATAAAATAAAAGAAAAATTTTCAATAAAATGAATGATTTTTTTTATTTCCAAAATCTTAATATCATGCTGTTCACTGAAGTTTATAAATATTTTTTTAATGAAAAAATTAAATAGTGAACCAAGTGCTTGATTGACCAAGAACAAATAACTACATTTTAAAATTATATAAGAATAAAATTTCATTTATACTGAAGTAGCATTCATACTTCCGATTCATGTGGCCATTGTTGTTAAATGCCAATTTTATGTTGTTTCATGCTTATGACCTTGCCCTGATATCAACTTATATTTCCAGTTTCTAAATAAGGATTCCCATAGTCAACAAATGTAACTTTCGGACATTGAAGATTTCTGCAAAAATGGATTGCATTTGGCCAATTTCATAAATCTCGTATTTTTCTACTTTTATTGACATTCATTTTCAAAAGGCGTACATAACAAACAAAATAATTGCACGCTATAGTTCTGTAATACTACTGTGTCCAAAAAGTAAAACCAATTTTCAATTTAAAATTCCCGGGGAATTTATGGAATTTCAAATTTTTTTCTTCTGTTTTTAAGTTTCTGGTACTGTCCTTGACAACTGTGCGAAATCTGACGCCAAAATATTCATGAGTGTTTGAATTATGCTAAGCTTTGTGAGACGCTAAAACTGATTCCTGATGATAATCACGATGTAAATTAAAAATGCAGAGCTATGATTTTTATATCTAGGTTGCTTCAAAAATTTGCTGAATACAGTGAAAGCAAAGTACATCAGGCCATAGCATTGTGCGTTATCAGTTTTAACTAGTTTTGGAATTCTAATTGTTTGCTCACTAATAATTAATTTAATAGTCTTTCTTAAGAAATTTAGCTTTTGTTTATTTTTCGTCAAGCTTGGTATACTGTTTAAATTTTTAACTTCGAACCTAACTTTGTTTTGTTTTAATGGAATGTCTCACTGTTAATTTCATAGTTTTAATAATTAATTAATTTTAAACTGCTCTCTTTCACGCAACACCTGTTTATTATCTATATATGTAACAAAATAAAAATATATTTTACCCAACTTCGGCTGGGTTTTTAAGAATGTTACACCAAAGGACTGATGGCGCTATCTGTCGGCGAGCCAGTCAAACAGCAACTGATGATGTTTTTTGTATGTTTTATGCTGTTATCATAATCCTTTTATCTTATCATTTTCTTAGCTTTTAAAATTTTTAATTTTAATTTTAACTTTAATCTTGAATCTGTTTTTTTTTTTGGGGGGCATCGTCAACGGACTCCTAATGGTACCTATAGCTTTAGCTTTTTCGATCTCTTGCTTTAATTGTTCTCAAGCAAGAGATGTTTTCCCTAAATTTTAATTGTTCTATTTTTATTTATTAATATTCTATAATTTAAGCAATTACATTTTATGCAAAATTTCTAACTAAATTAAGATGTGGAGGTATTGTGGTTCTTAAAACCACCTAGGAACTCCGTAACAGGTACGCCCGTTGCCCAACTAGTTTTGGAATGAAAATTTTAAGAGCTTCGGTAAAGTTCAATTATAGTAAAAGTCTATTTTATCATGGAAGTGTCTGGAGTGTTTGCTAATAAAATGGGGAACAGGTTAGTGTTACTAAAACATCTTTACTTCAGTGTCCAAAAAGTAAGAACAATTTTCAATTAAAAATTCCCGGGGCTTATGGAATTTCAATTGTTTTTCTTTTTTAGGTTGCTGGCACTTTGACAACTGCGTGAAATTTCACTTCAAAATATTCATTAGTGTTTGCGTTACGCTTGGTTTTGTGAGACACTAAAACTGGTTCCGGAGATCTTTGAAATGTCTGAATTCATTGAGCAAAGAACTTGCGTTAAATTTTGTTTGCGGAAACGTATAGAATGTTGCAGAAGGTATTCGGGAAGCATTCCTATATTGGAAAGAAATGTTTAGAAGTTTTATAAAAAGTTCAAAGAAGGCAGAGAACGCGTTGAGGACAAAGAACCCTCTACTCAACAATCCACCTCTACCGACGAAGCTCACGTCCAAAAAATTAGTGCTTGCAAGATTTAGATTATTAAAAGTGTTAGTGCTTAAAAGTTATTAGTGCTTAAAAGATTTAATGCTTGCAAACCGTCGATTTACAATTAGAGACCTTGCTGATGGTGTTGGAATTTCAAAAGGATTGGTCCATTCCATGTTAGACCTCAAACACTGGATGCCTCAGCTCACACTGCATTGATTCTTCGTGACCTTTTCGTCAAAAATGAAACCCATATCGTTCCACAACACCATATTCACACTGTGCGACTTCTGGCTATTCCCTAAACTCAAAAGACCACTCCGGGGACACCGTTTTGAGTCGGTTGAAGAGATTCAAAGTGAATCGCCGCGTGCCTTTTAGCATGCATTGAGGATTGGTAAAAAAGTTGGCAGAAGTGCATTGTGTCCGGAGGAGATTATTGTGAAGGCGATGAAATAAATTTGGAAGAATAAATAAAGAGTTTTTGGTAAAAAAAAAAAAAAAATTGGTCTTCCTTTTTGGGCACAGTAGTAGAAAGAAATAAAAGTAATTTTCACCAGATAATTTTTTTTTTTTTTGGGGAGGGGGGGAAGATCACGGAAGACTTCTATTGAATGAAACAATGGTGACCTTCATTGTTGAAGCTCTAGTTGCGAACAAGCAGCAATGACCAAGAAGAAAACATTGCTTAATCGTGTAAGGATCGCGAGATTTTATTGATCGATAAATTAACTTCATTGTTTCTAAAGGAAAAGGATATAATTTTAAAAAAAGGTAAATGTCCTTACGAAATGTACTTCGTATACATGAAATTCAATTATAAGAATTATTATACAATCTATTGAATTTGGAGTTATGTGAACTTAAGGTTGAATTGAAGTTATTTGAGCATCTTTAATAACCAATGATTTTTTGAACTTTTAGAGTCACCGGAAATAGATTTACATACATTACTTGAAGGGCGGCCTGATGGCCAAATTGATGATGATGGCCTGATGGCTAGAGCTCTGGCCTTTGATACCACACGCTTTAGATTCAAATCCTGGCGGTGGTCTGAATCTTTGTGATTGGTGTGGAATCCACATTAAATTGTAGGTCCCGGTATAATTAGCCTGAAGTGTTCACAAAATGACTGTAGAGCGACAAACCAAATCTTATATGATGGTTGAATAATGTTTTGTAATGAACAAAATAACTGTAGAATATGACTCATATGAGAAAGTAAAATAAAAGAAAATATTAAACTATTAATATATTCCTCGAAAAGAATATATCGCTAATTTTTTTTATTGTTATTTAATGAAGATAAATACTTATATTTCATTTCGTTATTAGGTGATAATATATTTAAATTTAATTAATCTACTATTAAATAACTTCACAATTTATTTTTTTTACAGAAAATCCATAACATCTATACACATGCATGATAATTATAATGATAATAAGTTAATAATGATAAGCATAATAATGATAATAAGTTTTTTTTTTTAATTTTGTTTTTTGGAAAAAAGAATTTGATTTAGTTTCAATTAAATTAACCGTGTATTTTTTTTTTTGCTATCAGAAATTTATATTTTCATATTAAAATATGTTAATAATTGAAAATTACTGATATTTTAAATTTTCAACAAAAAAATTTTTTTTTTTTAAATTACACTTTTTAAAACTGAATAAAACAGTAAAAACAAGTTAATAGTTCAATCTAGTTAATATTTCAATGTAATAGAAAGTTAAATTTGAAAGCTGGAAAGCTCGACCAACGGGTGTGAAGAGATGGGTGGCGTGGAAATCATCAAATAATGTACTTAGAAGTGTTACTTCCAAATTGAGATGGCACCAAGATTCAATGATTCACATAAATGATTCCTCACATTGTTTGGTGCAGCATGACTCTTGTATTATAAAACTCCAACCAACCCATTGTAAAGTGGTCAATAAATTGTTGTTTGTTATTTCTTATCCCACTTGGCTGGCCAAGCCCACGAGCCCATAGGTTCTTATGATTGAAGGAGAAGGAAGCAGCTTCTAGACATGCACATAATAGACAAATGCAGGCTTGAAAATTCTCCTGATACGTATTTCTTCGCACATTCCTTTGATTTGAGGGTAATGTAGTGTACCCTGAGTAGCACAGAATATGCTACAAAATCTGTTGTTGTTTCTTATCCCACTTGACTGGCCAAGCCTACACGTACTCATGATTGAAGGGGAAGGAAGCAGCTTCTGTTGTGATGGAGCACCTCCGTAGGTAGACTTCTGACTTTGGCTCTGTGACGCTCATACAGTCATAGGAGACCGGGACCTACGGCTTAAAATGGATTCCGAACCACTACAAACATCCATGGCACCGCCGGGACTCGAACCCGAAACCTGTGGCCCCGAGCGCCAGAGCGCCAGACACTCCGCCATTCAGGTCCCAAATTTGCCAACGGCACGCAGTGCTCCCAGGTGGTCACCCACCCAAGTACTGACCGCGCCCAATGATGCTTGACTTCGGTGATCTAACGAGAACCGGTATATTCAGCATGGTATAGCCGTTGGCCAATAAGTGGTTTGCCCGCATTTACGTATCGTATGCGAGATACCCGGAAAACTCCACTGGGCAATCCGACTCACGTAGCAAGAGGCTGAACATCTCTTGCTCCTTTTCTTATCGAGTCTCTTCGGTTTTCCAAACAATGTCTACAACAAACCTGTCAGTGGATTGAACTGCAGCCCTAATGTTCACCAGAGGCGCAAGTTGCCACGAGTAGGGCTATTTAACTACTAGATCATGTTTAAAATTTTAATTTTTAATCAAACAAGTAATATAAAAACAAAATTTTTAAGTCAATTCCTACTTTTATTCCCCTATATTGCAGAAAGTAGATATACGCAACTTAAATCTAAAAAAAAACTAAAATTAATTAATCAAATTTAATTACTGAATTAATATTTGCAAAAAACCGTAGTAAGATCCAGTGACATCCACTACAAGTTCAAAAAAAAAAAAAATGTATTTGAACTTGAGTGGATGAATAAAAAGTATTTTAATAACGATTGGAAAATTTGAACAAGATATATATAGGGAGAGTGTGAGCTAATGGAAGGAATTGAAAAATTAAAAGTTGTTAACAAAAATTACAAAATTAGATTTTTGAAAATAAAAAGGTCAGGAAAAGCATCGGAAAGCGAAGTATAATAAAATAATAATGCAATAAAGTAATATAGTACTAATACTAATACTATACTACAATAAAATAAAATACAATAAGAATAGTTGATAAATGACTCAGTAATATAATTTATATTCATGACTTTTGAACTGAAAAACTAGTTCCTATTTCATTACGCAGTGATCACTTAATATGCACACACAGCAGTGATCACTTAATATGCACACACAGCAGTGATCACTTAATATGCACACACAGCAGTGATCACTTAATATGCACACACAGCAGTGATCACTTAATATGCACACACAGCAGTGATCATCCTTGGGAACTTTTGCTGAATGCTAAACTGTTACAAGGAGAGACAGCAACTTGTTTATGCAACGTGATTTTTACCACTTCACTTGATAAACAAGTTGCTGAGCTACTTTTCTTTACTATAACTACTTGTACTTTACTATTACTTTTCTTTTTGATAAGATACAATGGATTTTTTTAAAGCAGATCTCTCATCCAGAGTTAGAGACTTAATATTATAAACATCCTTATCATTAAGAAGTCACGTGCTTCACTTCCGGAAAGTAAGATGGAGAGATTAATAAAGATTGCTTAGAGACTTTTTCTCTTCCGGTCTGTCTGGCTAAGCAGGGTGAGTTCCCGTTCTTCCATGATACACCCAATAGCCTTGAGAAATCTCGTTTTCAGTTTCTACTGCTACACCGGCGGCTGGGATAGAGATCTTAAATCCTCATATTTTCAAATTCTGTAAGAGCTAAAAGATCGGGGGTGAAAATAGAAAGGTAAGATGACATTTTTATACATATTTAGGTTGTTTGTTTACAATATGGATGCACAGAACGATTGTTTGTTTACAATATGTTTGCTCATGTTATGATGTTATGATGCTGATGTTCATGCTTTATCATGTGTTATTCAATTCCTTCTATTAGCGCACACTCTCCCTATATATATCTTGTTCAAATTTTCAATCGTTCATAAAATACTTTTTATTCATCCACTCAAGTTCAAATACATTTTTTTAAAACTTGTAGGGGATGACACTGGACGCTAATACAGTTTTTTTCAAATATTAATTAATTAATTAAATTAAATTAATTAATTTTAGTTTTTTTTTAGATTTAAGTTGCATATATCTACCAATAGATGGTGCCAGATAAACTTAAAGAATGAATGGAAATTATTTATAAATGACTTTCTGCAATATGGTGAAAAAAATATGAATTAACTTAACTTTTTTGTATTATTTGTTTTTACTTAAAATGCCATATGAAAGGAAAATTTTCTAAGCACTTTCATATTTTATTTAACCATTAAAACAGATCGTAATGAAAAAGTAAGCATTTAAACAATGGAAAAAATAATAAATAATACTTGGATTTACGCGACATCGAAGATGATCAGTTCTTTACTTTTTATTTATTTATTATTATTATTATTTTGAGATTATTTACAATTTCAATAACAGATTATTATATATTCTTGGAAACCTTTAATTTATTTCATTTAACTTTATCAGGGCATTTAATTTTTTATTCATTTTAACCTCAGCATATCTTTAGTGTTAAATTTATATTTCAGCATTTAATTGAGTTATGAAATTTAATTTAATTAAAGTTTTTTTTTTATGAATTGTCAGCTTTTATTTTTGGATTTACTGCTTAAAATAGGTTCACTATTTTTCACCACCTCGAGAATCAATTAATTATGAGAGTAGAATTATTAAAACGAAATTTATTTCATACTGTGTGTTTATATATTTTTTTAAATTTTCTTTTCTTCTTTTCCGATTTGATTTTATATTTGGTTTATTATTCCCATCTAATTCCATCTATGTGTTATGGAAATGGAAATGCGATGAATGTCCAAGTGAGGGATATCTTTCACATATTCAGAGATATTTCTGAAAATGTGAACTCAGAAAGGTGGACATTGGACATAAATTGTAATGAAATTGCTTTAGACTATTAAATCGCAAACCCCGTTTAATTAGAAAAAATATCGAAAATGCTTTTGCAAAGTGTTAAAATTGAGTTGAAATGACAAAAATGTTTATTAAAAAGTACAGAAAGCATTTATTTGAAAGCATAAACACAGCACATCCAAACAAAGAGAAATACAAAAGTTTCAAATTAAATACAAAAAGTATAATAGCATTTTCTTTAATTATAAAGTACTGTAAATGGACAGCATACAAAACATTTAGTGGAAGACATAATAACATTACATCGATTGCAGGATGTAGATTTCAATATCAGAAATGGGATGAAGAGAAATGATTGCATTAATTGTTCAAAGTCACCAAAAATCGCAAGAATATTTTTGCAGGCTGTCTTAAGTACCATAAGTACCATAAAATATACAAAAGTACCATAAAATGTACAAAAATATATTTCAAAGCAGGACCATAACACACCAAGTGGCATACAAAAAGAAGTACAATAATTGCAAAATAAGTTCAAAAAGGACAATAGCATTTACTGTAACTACAGTACAGTACAGTAGCAAATAAGTTGAAACGAATTTACCGGACAACTTGCATGCAATATAGTCAAGCAGACAAAGATAAATGATTACATGAGGCGTTTGTAGTTAGAGAAAATTACGAAAATATTTTTTCAGTGTGAAAAAAGACAAAAAATGACATAAAATATACAAAAACAACACTCCCAACAGTACACAGAAGGAAAATAATTGCAATATAAGTAAAAAAAAGTACAATAGCATTTACTGTAACTGTAAACTTCAATAACGGATAAGTTAAAAAAAAATTCCAGACAACATAAGTACAACCCAACCTGCGGTGCAGATTTCAATACCAGAAAGCGGGTGATTTGCTGTGACTTATTAACAGGCGGCAACGATAGAGAAATGATTGCTAATGCACCTGCTATGGTTTAGCAGATGCTAATGCGGCCGCATTAGCATCTGCTAAACCATAGCAGGTGCTAATGCGCTCCTCTAGTGTCTCCATTTGAGTGTTATAAAAGAGTATGGTGAACTGTAGCCAATGGGACAGGACACCTGTCGGATTAAATAGAGTATTCGGACTACAAAGAGTCAATAGAAAAATATACACTACATTTAGCTACATCTGAACTTTAATAAAGACTAAAGTAGAAATACAAACATCTATGCTCATTTCATAGCATAATAAGACAATATTGAATAGCAGTAGCAAGTTAAATAGATGGAAGTCAAAATAAGAACTGACAAGGGATAGGGGTGGATAAAGGGTTAAAATTTTAATAAAAACGAATTACTCATCCGACAGGTGTGTCGGACTACTGGTTTCTTTTGTTTATCGCTTTATGGTCATTTTATGCACAGTTTACCCTAATTAGACAGGAACCTACAATTTAAAGTGGATTCCGAAACATCCATTACACAGCCAGGACTCGAAGCTGAAGTCTGTGGTATCTATCAGGCTATCAGGTCAAAGACATCAGGCCGAAATAAAAGACGCATTAAAAACAATCATGTTTATGTTTTCGATGTTAGCATTTATCTGTAATTTTAATGCGATTTATGTAGAAAAGTGATTGTAATCTTCCTTTAAAACAACGTCAACAATTTAGACAATACAAGGAAAAAAACACTTAGATGATTCTTTAGCATACATTAAATTTTTTATTGTTAAACAATTATGTATCAGCTTTTGAAAATTATGTACTAATTAAAATGAAAATTATGCACTATGTTTGAAGGAATGGGTTTGGTTTGTCGCTCTACGGTCATTTTGTGCACACTTTAGGCTGATTAGACCGGGGATAACATGGATTTCGAACCACTAACAAAGATTCTATCGGATTGAAGAGTGTTGGATTAGAGAGGGTCTGTCATTATTTAAGGTACCCTAAAAGAAATTGTAGGTCCAGTGAGATTGGAGGCCAAGCAGCAGGTGCAATGTCTTGTATCATCATCCCGGCATATCTAGCATGGCGGTGGTTACCCCACTTGATGGAAAAGTATATTGTTGTTCCATCATGCATGAACCACATGTTCTGCTACAATGCGGCCGGTACACACTATTGTATAATTATTTAAACAATTTTAACAGAACTAAACGTGATTTGTTTTACCATATTCTGTTTACCATATTCTATTTACCATATATTTGTTCCTCTGTTTCCCTTATATCCTTTCTCTGAGTTTCTTGCCCCTTCAGGAAACACCTTGTACTTCATTCGTATTCTTGCTGTTGTGCACAAATACATCCCCGTACTGCGTTATTCTTTGATACAGTGTTGCTAAATTGTGTGACTTCTAGCGAAATTTGCTACTTTACTCCAACTGTCAGGCAGAATAGAATGTGTTTTAACTTCAGTGAGTAGTTTCTATAAACACTATTTACTAAATTTAACAGTGGACGTGTGGTCTCACAGACTGCTCAACATGTTCTTGCCTTTACCCCTATTACATGTTCAGTCCAATTGAATAAATTCTTCCTCTAGCTTCCTCTTTTGTGACCTTGAACATAACCCCCTATTAACACAGTGTTTTGGCACTTACATCCAGTAGAAATTTTATCGCAATTTTGAACAGAAGTCTGTGAGACCTCACCTCCTTTTCAGTGTTACAATATTCGACAGTAGTACACGTTGGTTCTGAAGTTAGATCCGATGAGATTGATTTATCCATCTGATATGAGTTACTCGGAACAGCTGCGAAAGATTATAACTGAAGTTGAAAGTGATTTTAGTGGAGAATATGAGTGTGAAGAAGATTTTTTCTGCGATTGTTCCCACTCAACAGACTCTAAAATTTTGTCCTAAAGCTTTTCATATTATTTATATTTTGTGCTCTGGTGCTCAATACCACATGTTTCGGTTTCGAGTCCCGGCGGTGCCATTTATGTTTATAGTGGTTCGGAATCCACTTTAAACCGTGTGCAGGTCCTGTTTTCTATGACTGTAGAGCATCATAGAGCCCAATCAGACTTCTTCTCACCCACATCTTTCTCAAACTGTAAAGGGACAACTCAACTCTAGGCACAGTGATGTTGTAGTAGTTACTTGTATATAGACAGTAAACTAAGGAAGCTTTTGATTAATTAGGAGGTTTTCTGGACAAAGACGATTTTTTTCAAAATTTCGTCCGAATTTTTTGAGAAAGTCGTGAATCCACAGTTGTTTCGTGTCCCGGCGTTGCCATAGATGTTTGTAGTGATTCGGAATCCACTTTAAACCGTAGGTCTCGATCTAATAGGATCTTAGAACGTTTTTGGAGTAGCGTTACTTGCGTTCGTAGCATATCTTCAAGCTACATGTGCCCTCTGGGTAGTGCTAAAAGAGTAATAGCTGTGCAGCCCTTGCTTGTGGCATAAAGATTAACTGTATCTGTATTGCCAACTGCATTAAAACAACAACAACAACAACAACATATTTTGTATATGTGTTATCGACATGCTATTTTTTGCTACTTTTTCTTCTTTTGCATAATAATTTGCCACAAAAATTTCTGGAAGTACTGATTCGACGACTATTTTTCACCGTCGTTCTGCAAAGCTTTTCAAAATGTTTATATTTTGTGCTTATGACATTGATAAGTTATTTTCTGCTATTTTTCTTATTCTCCATGGTAATTTCTGGCAATGGCGTTGGATTTCAATAAACTTTATACCTACGTTTGACAAAACTTTTATGTCAGGAAACTGAGTTTTTTTTTTTTTTGCATTTTCCAATTACCCTTTACGTTGCTACTATGAAACGGATTGTTACTTTTTGCTCTTCTGCTCCTTACTGGACATTCATTTCAGTCACAGAGGATAGTGGCACAAAATTTTGAAATGTTCTGTAACATTTAAGGTTTTAATCTGATTAGTGCTATCATTTTTATTTATTTTCTCATTTACAGTTAATATTTTAATACTTTATTTGCATGATATACATTATAATATTATAACATCATCATTTCTTAACATCTACTCTCCTTTTAAAAGTCAAGCACCATAGAACCATTCCCCATAGTCAAACACTATAGAACCATTCACCATAGTCAAACACTATAGAACCATTCACCATAGTTCAGCACCATAGAATCATTCACTATAGTCGAGCACCACAGACACATGTGCCACACCATGGCACAACTATCATTTGTTCTACAATGATAGTTGAATGGTTACAGATAACATTTTTTCTATAAGTACTGCTAAAAGTACCAAATTTATAAATATCAAGGAAATATTACAGAAAAAAAACCGAATGTCCTTCTGAGATTGATTAAGTTAGACTAATAAATGAAGAATTTTTAAAAAAAGTTTTTGGACAAAATATTGTTCACTGGAATTCAATTCAATGTAAAAACATATCTTCCATATGATTACAAAGCTATTTAATAGAAAATCTGTTCGTATTCTAAATTACTTAACAATAACAGAGTTATTAATTACTAGCAAATAAAATATAACATTATTCATTTATGAGTAAATATAATGTATTAAATTTCGACAATTTTTGGATAAGGTAAATTAATTGTAAATATAAAATTGGAATTCAATTTGAAAATTAAAAAAGTTTAAGACTTTAAAATTTGTAATAAGAGAATGGGATTCCTAAAAAACTCTTTTGTTATGCATTGAAGTACTATTGCGTTATTTATTTAAATATTATTAACAAATAAGTTCAGAATCAATTGTCTTTCCTATTTTTGATTTGTATAAACAAAAATCATATTTTAACTAATTTTTTTTATATTCACAATATTTTATGAAATTTAAATTTTAAAGCATGCTTATAATATATTTATGATATATTTGATGATATATTTGCATGTTTATGATATATTTGATGTATACTTAATCTGATATATTTGATGTATACTTAATCTGATGTATTTGATGTATACTTAATATGATATACTTGAAGTATATTTGATTTATAATTTATTCCCGTATTTATTCTCGCTTTCCATTTATGTATGCCACTAACACCCCACCGACGGGTGATCGAATGAGAACTTTTAGAGAATTGTGACGCACATTGTGTTGTACGGCTGTGAAACCCAAACAGACAGCCTGGTTATCGATGCGAGATACGCTCACGTCACCCCATCACACATCATCGCACGCATCAACTGCGCACGTTGCCGATGGGACACGAGTCGGAAATATTGATACATTGTTTGAGTTTTATCAATTTGGTTTTTCCGTTTGCCCTTCAACGCAGTTTGATAAGAAACGTAACAATTTTTCGAGAATTTGCAGCAAGCAAAAAAACGATATCGGCTTTATCACATTCATTTTACGCGTGATATGGAGCTTATGGAGTTTACGCGTGACGTAAACACAGTTAAAGCAAACCGCATTGTCATTTAAACTGAATATTATTAGTGATAATTTTCGTCTGTCTTGAAATTCGTCCTTTCTTACTTGTTCCTTATAGTTAAATGTGCATATTTGAATAATTTGTGAGTTGAATTTCAATAATTTTGTGCGTGTTTTTGAATAACCTGTCAAAACAAATACCGATAGAACCTTATCAATATTTTTTCATTTTGTTTCGTTCGAAATTCTAATTTTGAAAATAAAAAGGCAGAGAGAAATGTCGGCTTCTAGAATGATTTCAGTTTTCTTATTCTTTATTTTTCCTATCTTTTTCTTGATATCTTTTTACCTTTATCTTTTATCTTTTTTTAATTCCTCATGTATTATAGTATATCATATATAACATAACAACAACTATAGTATATCGTGTAGTACTACTACTTTAGAACTACTCCATGTGTTTCACGGATTTTATTTCCTTCGTAATAATAAAAAAATATTACATAAAAATTCCTATATATATATATATATATATAGTATGGTCAATTATTTGGTATAATTTGATAATTTATTTTTTACATAATAATAATACACGCAAGAGGCAAAACATTATTACCCCCCCCGTACATTTTGCAATGAACTCGCCTGGATGACGTGGAAGGCACGTGATCAGGTGGAAGTGGTATTTAACTGGTATTAAGTGGTGGTATTAATCCATGCCAAGGCGGGTTGAAGCTGTGTTGCGCGCCAAAGATGGGCCAACTCGTTATTGACAGGTGGTCATAATGTTTTAGCTCTTGAGTGTATTAATTAATCACTATTTTAATATTTACAGGTTAGTTAATGGCTATAAAGTAATCGTGAACTATATATTTTAAAATTTTTGATATAGTTAAACTATTTTTAAATCTAATTTTTTTCTGGTATTTTATTTTATTTTATTTCTGTTTCAGTGCTGATTATAATTTTGCTGAAAGCTTTAATTGGCTTATTACACAAGCAAATATTTTGCTATTTTCTGCTTATTAATATTTAAAAGATATTTTTATGTTGGTATTATGTTTGAGTTTGTATATAAATATTAAATCTATAATAAACGTTTCAGTAAGTGAATAAACGTTCAAGTTCATGAATTTTTCGTGTCATATTAAATAATTTTTCTTTTTTTTTTAAAATATACTATTAAAGTTATTTAAAAAAAATATAAAAAATACCAAATTTTTTAATATTATTTTCTATTAGTAGTTGACTATGATTTGATGTGTGATTTCTAATGTAAAAGAATAATTTTTTAAAGTAACTGAATAAATATTCAGTTATTACAGATATTTACAGAAATTTTATGTCATATATTCTTCAATAAAAGAACAGGTTGTTTCTCTAATTTTAAAATTTGATAATTTAATTTTTTTCATTCTTAAGTATAGTTTTTAGAAGATTACTCAAACATTATCTTATATTAATATTAATGTAACTCGTGTTTATTTGGGAAAAAAGAGTTTTAATAAACATTCTTGGATATTTTTAATTAAAATTAAAAATATCCAAGAATGTTTCCATGAATTATTTTTAATATTAATTAATACAATTTATACATTTAAATAGAGATTTAATTGGTTGCTATTTGTATTTCTTATGTTAATGATTTATATTTGCATTTCTGTGTTTGTTAAAAAAGCAATTTTAATTATACAGTGATATTGTTAAAATATTTATAATTCTGAGCAATAATAAAGCGAAATATTACAAAATAATGTGCTAAATTTTTCCAAATTAACTTTATTTGTCGATGTATATTTTTTAAGGAAATCAAGTTTAATCCAGAAATTATCTATATGTTCAGTTATAATCAGTAAAATAAGTTACATAAGATACATTATTCAAATAAACGAAGCAAAATATTGTTTGTCTTTTATCTAACTGAAAAATATCTTCACTTAGATAAATGCAAACAAAATATTTGAATAAGTTTACATTTTATCATTACTAATACGCAACAATCTTTTGTAACTTGCAATCATATTCTGACAGCTGATTTTAATGACCAACCTATCAGGGTGCAACTGACTCTTTTTTCAATTCCTCCTATTAGCTCACTCTCTCCCTATATCTTGTTCAAATTTTCAATCGTTCATAAAATACTTTTTATTCATGCACTCAAGTTCAAATACATTTTTCTTGAACTTGTAGTGGATGACACTGGATGTTAATACAGTTTTTTCAAATATTAATTCATTAATTAAATTTAATTAATTAATTTTAGTTTTTTTTAGATTTAAATTGCATATATCTACCAATGGATGGCGCCAGATAAACTTAAAAAAATGAATGAAAATTATTTATAAAGGACTTTCTGCAAAATAGGAACTGACTTAAAAAAACTTTTTTTTTTATATTACTTGTTTTCAGTGAGGTTCTTGACATTCACATGGTGCAGGATCGCACCTTTTCTGTTTATCTATAATTTCAGTTATAATCAGTAAAATAGGTTACACAAAAGATACATTGTTCAAATACGCGGGAAAAATTGTCTGGAATTCTGAAAAAATATCTTCACTTTGATAAAATGCAAACAAAATAGCTAAAAAATCTATATTTATCATTACTAATATGTAACAACCTCTTGCTACTTGAAACCGCATTCTGGAAGCTGATTTCAATGACTTACCTATCAAGGTGCAACAAACTTTTCTTTTCAATGATAACTTCTCGTTAGTAATTCGATACCTTTTTAAAAACTAACAGAAAAAAACTTTTAGATAAACAGAAAAGACCGGATCCTGCACCATGTAAATGCCAAGAACCTGATTTGATTTGATTAAAAAAAGGAATTGATTTGATTTTGTCTTGAAAAAGAAAGCCAACTTTATCTCAATCTCTTCTCTTAAAATCAGTTTAAGTACTGAAAAATAACTTTGTAAGATCCGAAAAGATAAAGATCTGTTGGAGCAAGGTAGAGAAAATAGGGGGGGAACTAAGCATAATTTCTCTGCCAAATACTTCTGGGAGACCCTAACTCATTTTTTCAGTGAGGTTCTTGACATTAATATGATGCAGGATCGCGCCTTTTGTGTTCATCTATAAGTTCTATTATAATCAGTAAAATAGCGTACAAAAGAGATACATTGCTCAAAACAAGGAAAAAAACTTTCTGAAAAATATTTTCATTTAGATATTCAAATCAAATAACTGAATAATTCTATATTTATCATTACTAATACGCAACAATCTCTTGCAACTTGCAATCATATTCTGCCAGCTGATTTCAATGACCAACCTATCAGGTGCAACAAACTTTTCTTTTCAATGATAAATTCCCGTCAGTTTTTTGATACGTTTTTAAAAAATCGATTTGTTTTCACCTTGAAAAAGAAATCCAGTTTTATTTCATCTCTTCTTTTGAAGCCAGTTTAAGTGGCTATAAAATAATTTTATAACTCCGAAAAGATAAAGCTCTGTTGGAGCAAGTTTCGAGACAAAAGGTTGGATAAAATATCAATTCCAGGCCCAAATTCTTCTAGAAGACTCCTCACTTTTTCAGTGGTGGTTTTTTTTTTGTCATGTTGTAAGATCACATCTTTTCTGTTTATCAGGTGCCACAAACTTTTCTTATCAATAATAACTTCCCGTCCGTCTGGTTTTTGATACATTTATAAAAAATTGATTCGATTTCACCTTGAAAAATAAATCTAGATTTATCTCTTGAAGGTCTCTTCTCTGGAAGTCAGTTATTCTGAGAAATACCTTTGCAAGATCCGAAAAGATAAATGTCTGTTGGAAAAAGTTCGGGACAATAAGGCGGAAGGGGGGTGAAGCATTGTTTCCAGCTAAAGTCTTCTAGCAGACTCTAACTCCTTTTTTTCAGTAAAGTTCTTGGCATTGTCATGATGCAAGATCGCATCTTTTCTGGTTATCTATAAGTTCAGTTACAATAAGTAAAATAGGTCATACAAAAGATTCACCGCTCAAATACACCCATGAAAAAAGTGTCTGGAATTATGAAAAGTACCTTCACTTAGATATGCAATCAAAATAGCTGATAAAATCTATATTTATCATTACTAATATATAAAAACTTCCTACTATTTGAAGTCATACCGTGGAAGCTAATTTCAATGATCAACCTATCAGGTGCAACAAACTTTTCTTTTCAACGATAACTTCCCTCAGTGTTTCAATACCTTTTTAAAAGAATTATTCGATTTCGCCTTGACAAAGAAATGACTTTGACTTGACTTTGTAATCTCCGGAAAGGTAAAAATCTGTTATTAGAATAACGAAGTATCATTTCTCGGCGGAATTCTTCTAAGAGACTCTAACGCATTTTTTCAGTGAGGGTCTTGTCATTATCATGATGCAACAATCTCTTGCAACTTGCAATCATATTCTGACAGCTGATTTCAATAACAAACCTATAAGGCTGCAACAAACTAATTTTTTTCAGGGGAGCTCTTGGCGCTGTCATGATGCAGGATCGCACCGTCTCTTTTTATCTATTCAGTCATAATCAGTGAAGTAGGTTATACAAAAGATACATTGTTCATATACAAAAAAAATGTATCTGAAATTCTGAAAAATTTCTTCACTTTGAGAAAATGCTGACAAAATAGCTGAATTATTTTATATTTGTCATTACAAATACGTAACAACCTCTTACAACTTGCAATAATGTTCTGGCAGCTGATTTCAATGACAAACCTATGAGGGTGCAACAAACGTTTCTTTTCAAAGATAACTTCCCATTAGATTTTTTTATAACTTTTTAAAAATTGATTCGATTTCACCTTGAAAAAGAAACCTGACTTTATCTCAATCTCTTCTCTTGGAGCCAGTTTAAGTGCTAAAAAATAGCTTTGTAAATTCCGAAAAGATAAAGATCTATTGGAGCTAGGTCGATGAAGTATCATTTCCAGGCCAAATTCTTCTAGGAAAATCTAACTCATTTTTTCATGGAGGTTCTTGGCATTGTCATGATGCAGGATCGCACATTTTCTGTTTATCTGTAAGTTAGGTTATAATTAGTAAAATACGTTTTACAAAATACAGATTGTTCAAATAAACTAAAAAAAAAAGTGTCTGGAATTCTGAAAAATATCTTGCAATGCAATCAAACTAGCTAAAATAACTCTATATTTAACATTACTAATTACACTCAAGAGCCAAAACATTATGACCACCTGTCAATAACGAGTTGGCCCATCTTTGGCGCGCAACACAGCTTCAACCCACCTTGGCATGGATTAATACCACCACTTAATACCAGTTAAATACCACTTCCACCTGATCACGTGCCTTCCACGTCATCCAGGCGAGTTCATTGCAAAATGTAAGGGTGGTCATAACGTTTTGATTCTTGAGTGTATGTTATAATGTTATACACAACAATCTCTTTCGAAATGCAATCACACTCTTACAGCTAATTTCATTGGCCAATCTATCAAGGTGCAGCGAACATTTCTTTTCAACGATAACTTTCCGTCAGTTTTTCGATACCTTTTAAAAAAAAATTGATTCGATTTCACCTTGAAAAAGAAATGCAGCTTTATCTCAGAATCTTCTCTTGAAGCCAGTTTGAGTACTGAAAAATAACTCTGTAATCTCCGAAAAGATAAAGATCTGTTGAAATACGGAAGTATAATTTCTCTGCGAAATTCTTCTAGGAGACTCTAGCGCATTTTTTCAGTGATGTCTTTGTTATTATCATGATGCAACAATCTCTTGCAATTTGCATTAATATTCCGACAGCTGATTTCAATGACAAACCTATCAGGGTGCAAGTAACTCACTTTTTTCAGTAAAGTTCTTGGCATTGTCATGATGCAGGATAGCACCTTTTCTGTTTATCTATAAGTTCAGTTATAATCAGTAAAATAGGTCATAAAAAAGATACATTGTTCAAATACACGAAAAAAAAAGTGTCTGGAATTCTGAAAAATATCTTCATTTTGATAAAATGCAATCAAAATAGCTGAATAATTCTATATTTATCATTATGAATAATGTTATACGCAACAATCTCTTGCAAATTGCAGTCATATTCTGCCAGCTGATTTCAATGACCAACCTATCAAGGTGCAACAAACTTTTCTTTTCAATGATAAATTCCAGTCAGTTTTTTATACCTTTTTAAGAAATCGAATTGATTTTGCTTTGAAAAAGAAATCCAGCTTCATTTCAAACTCTTGTCTTGAAGTTAATTTAAGTGGCTATAAAATAACTTTGTAACTACGAAAAGATAAAGATCTGCTGGAGCAAGGTCGAGACAATAGAGTGGATGAAATATCCTTTCCAGACAAAATTCTTCGACATGACCCTAACTCATTTTTTCAGTGAGGTTCTCGGCGTTGTCTTGATGCAGGATCGCACCTTTTGTGTTTACCTATAAGTTCGGTTATAATCAATAACATAAGTTATATAAAAGATACATTGCTCACATACCCCCCAAAAAAGTGTCTGGAATTCTGAAAAATATCTTCACTTAGACAATATGCAAAGAAAATATCTGAATAAATCTAATATTATATCATTACTAATACGCAACAATCACTTGCAACTTGCAATCATATTTTGCCAGCTGATTTCAATGATCAGCCTATCAGGATTTAATAACTTATTTTGCCAGTGAGGGCTTTGGTATTGTCATGATGCAGGATCGCACGTTTTCTGTTTATCTGTAAGTTCTGTTTATCTGTAAGTAATCAGTAAAATAGGTCATACAAAAATTACATTGCTCACATGCAACCCAAAAAAGTGTCTGGAATTCTGAAAAATATCTTCACTTAGATAATATGCAAAGAAAATAGCTGAATAAATCTTTATTTATCATTACTAATATGCAACTACATCTTACAACTTGTAATCGTACTCTATCAGCCGAATTCAATGACCAACCTATCAGGGTGCAGCAAGCCTTTTTTTTTTTTCAATGATAACTTCCCGTCAGTTTTTCGACACCTTTTAAAAATGTATTCGATTTCATCTTGAAAAAGAAATACAGCTATATCTCAGTCTCTTCTCTTGAAGTCAGTTTAACTACTGAAAAATAACTTTCTAGCCTCCGAAAAGATAAAGATCTGTAAGAACAAGGTCGAGACAATAAAGTCGATGAAGTATCATTGCCAGACAAAATTCTTCGACAAGACTCTAACTCTTGGTATTGTCATGATGCAGGATCACGCCTCTTCTGTTTATCAACAAAAATAGTTTTTCTTTTAAAAGTGCTTCCTGCAAAAATGTTTTTAAACATCTTAAGTGTCCCTTTTCCTTAAAAAAATGCTTTTTTTCTTTTTCTTCCTGTAAAAGTATTGAGGCTTAAGTTGAGGTTTTTCATAAACATCTGATAATAATCATCAGCGGTTATTGTTTGATTGTCATCGAACAGCTTGTATTGGGCAATCTTCCCACATCCCACCTCACTGATGAAGGTTCTGTCAGTTTTTTAATTGAAATAAAGCTGAAAACTTAACCAAAAATGTATTAAATTAATCTTAAACATAATCAATATTCTTTTCAAAACATCTTCGCATTTTTTTTTATGCCCTTTTTTATATAAAATTAAGTTTTATTTTAAAAAAGGAATTCTAACTTCATTTAAACCTCTTTTCTTGAAATCAGCTAAAGACCTACTAAGCAATTTTTCTAAAAAGATAGCAGTCTGTCGAAGCAAGGTCGGGTGAACAGGATTGGTTCCGCTAGTTGTGGGTTACTAGGAAATTTCAGTCACTTTTGAAGTGAGGGTTTGGCATTGTTATTTGTGAAGGAACACTTTTCTGTTTATAAATGAAGATCATTTTTACTGCAAAAATGCTTCTAAGCTTCTTAGAAATCTTCAGCGTTTAAATTTGAATTGTCACCTAGCAGATAATAATGAACAATTCCTTTCATGTCCTGCAATACCCACCAAAGTATCTTCTTTAGAGGCGTACCACTTCGATGCTATTGAATATTCCTTGACTGTCCAATCAAGGAATAAGCCATTGTCCTAAGCCATGGTCTTTTGAGCTTAATTGATTTATAGACTATTTATCGAAAATGAGATCTCGTACGTCCCAATATTCACGCAAGAGTACTTGCTTTGAATTTTGGGACACCCTTTGCAATGCAACAATAAGATTGCTAGCCTGCAAATTTTAAAAATAAAACCGCATAACTATTTTTATTCTATAGTATAATAGTTGTTCGTAATGATTGGGGAAGATTTCTTGCTTGAATTGTTGCGGGATACTACTGTGCCGAAAAAGTAAGACCAATTATTTTTTTTTCAAAATTCCTTTATTTATTCTTCCAAATTTATTTCATCGTCTTCAAAATAATCCCCTCTGAACACAATGCACTTATGCAAACTTTTTTTCCTATCCTCAATGCATGCTAAAAAGTCATCGGCAGGGATGATCTTCAAAGCGCGTGATGATTCACGTTGAATCTCTTCAATCAACTAAAAACGGTGCTCCTGGAGTAGTCTTTTGAGTTTACGGAATAACCAGAAGTCGCACGGTGTGAATACAGTGGTATATATATATATATACATCGCACATGTGAGTGTGTTTTCCTATATATCACTATATTATGCTTTCTACATATCATTTTATATATATGAGTACTATATGTCCTTGCCAACGGCCGTACCATGCTGAATATACCGGTTCTCGTTAGATCACCGAAGTCAAGCATCATTGGGCGCGGTCAGTACTTCAGTGGGTGACCACCTGAGAACACCGCGCGCTGTTGACATTCACAAATTTCGGACCTGAATGGCCGAGTGTCTAGCGCTCAGGTTTCGAGTTCGAATCCCGGCGGTGCCATGGATGTTTGTAGTGGTTCGGAATCCACTTTAAGCCGTAGGTCCCGGTCTCCTATGACTGTAAGAGCGTCACGGAGCAAAAGTCAGACTTCTACCCACAGGTGCTCCATCACAACAGAAGCTGCTTCCTTCCCCTTCAATCATGAGTACGTATGGGCTCGTGGGCTTGGCCAGCCAAGTGGGATAAGAAACAACAACAACAACAACAACATATGTCCTTAAAATATCATTACTCTGCAAAAAAAAAAAAAAAAAAAAAAAAATTTAAAACCTCGTGTTAAAATTTTTTTTTGAATCTTGTTTAAGTGTTTTGCTATATAAATTTAGAAATTTAATTACTTTAGCATTCGAGTGGAGGCAAAAATATTAATTTTTGAGATATAGGAAATCTTATGTCTAAAGTTGGTCAATAGTACGTTGACACTACATGCACTTATCTAATTTTATGAGCATTGATATCAGGCAGTTATTGTAACGCATCGACTAAATTCCATGATTAAATTATTATAACTACAATATCTGAATTGATTTAAATATTGTTCTTTAAACTCTTTTTCTTTCTCAAATCTTTAATTTTTTGGACGTGAGCTTCATTGGTTGAGGTTGATGGTCGAGCAGAGGTCTCTTCGTCTTCAATGCGTTCTCTGCCTTCTTTGAACTGTTTTTACCACTTTTAAGCATTTCTTTCCGATATAGGACTTCTTACCGAATGCCTTCTGCAACATTCTATACGTTTCTACAAAAAAAATTGAATGCAAGTCCTTTGCTCAATTCATTCAGACATTTCAAAAATCGCCAGAATCAGTTTTAGCATTTCACAAAACCAAACGTAACTCAAACACTAATAAATATTTTGACGTGAAATTTCACACAGATGTCAAGGATAGTGCCAACAGCCTAAAAAAGAGAGAAAAAAAAAATGGAAATACCACATTCCGGGAAATTTAAATTGAAAACTGGTCTTACTTCTTGGACACATTAATACATGCTCATAAAGAGATTAAAAATGTAAAATAAAAAAGTTTAAGTAATTTATAGTGAATAATAATAGTAATTTAATAGTAATTTTCATAATAATAATAGTAATTTTATAGTAATGTTCATAATAATAATAGTAATTTAATGGTAATTTTCATAATAATAATAGTAATTTAATAGTAATTTTAATAATAATAATAATTTTAGCCATTTTATTAATATATAAACATGTTAGGCACATCTTAAACAATGTTGAGAACAACATGGAATAAAAATCCCAGAGCACGGAATTTGGTTCCTTGAAATCTTATCTAAATTGACAAACGAATTCTGTGTTTTCATTCTCGAAAAATTCATTGGTTTAATTAAAAATTTGTTTTATAATTTATGATTATAATTTTAAATACTTATATTACAATAATGAAATTAAGAACAGAAAATAACAAGTAATATAAAAAAAAATTTATGTCAATTCCTACTTTTTTTTCACTATATTGCAGAAAGTCCTTTATAAATAATTTTCTAGACTAGAACCCAAAATGAAAAACGAATCTGAAAAAGAAATTTTTTTCCAGCGATCTACATACTTCGCCATTGACGGTATTTTTTTCTAAATTTATATCCTGCTAAATATCTTATATAAGAGCAATTTTTTCTCCCGTATAAAACGAAAATTAATTAATTAAATTTAATTAATGAATTAATATTTGAAAAAACTCTATTAACATCCAGTGTCATCCACTGTAAGTTCAAAAAATGTACTTGAACTTGAGTGGATGAATAAAATGAATTTTATTAACGATTGAAAATTTGAACAAGATATATATAGGGAGAGTTTGAACTAATAGTAGGAATCGAAAAAATGAATGCAAATCATCAGGCCAGTTTAAGCACTGAGAAAATTTGTAAAAGTCTGGCATATTAGTTAATGTGCATTAATCATTATCTTAAGTGTGTTTTAAAAAGTGAATTCATTATTTCAAGTTGTCAATTAGTTTTAAAAGTGCGTTCATTTGTTTTTAAAAGGGTGTTTTGAAAAGTAAATTCAAATAGTAAAATAGCAAAAATAAACTTTGTAACCTTAGCGATAATAATGATATAATACTTCTCAAAACACGTGCGTTTTGATGATAATCACGATATAAATTAAAAATGCAGAGCTATGCTATTAATATCTAGGTTGCTTCAAAAATTTGCTGAGTGCAGTGAAAGCAAAGTGCATCAGATCATAGCATTGTGCGTTATCAGTTTTAACTAATTTCGGAATGAAAAGTTTTCTTCGGCAAAGTTTCATAATAGTAAAAGTATATTTTATCACGGGAATGTCTGGAGTGTTTGTTTGATAATAAAATGGGGACAAGGTTAGTGTTATACTATCTTGAGATAAATTTTTACTACTGTGTTCAAAAACGTAAGAACAGTTTTCAATTCAATATTCCCGGGATATATGGAATTTCAATTTTTTTTCTTTTTAGGTTGCTGGCACATCTGTGTGAAATTTCACGTCAAAATATTAGAGAGTTTTTGCATACCGTACGTTAGTTACCGTAGGACGTCCGTTAGCTTTTTCTCCCTAGAGCGCATGCTCATAGGAAACTGAGCATGCGCGCTAGGGAGAAAAAGCTAACGGACGTCCTACGGTAACTAACGTACGGTATGCAAAAACTCTCTATTCATTAGTGTTTGAGTTACGTTTGGCTTTGTGAAACGCTAAAACTGATTCCGGCGATTTTTGAAAAGTCTGAATTCATTGAGCAAGAACTTGCATTCAATTTTGTTTGCGGAAACGTATAGAATGTTGCAGTAGTCTTTACAGTTTATCGGAGTACCTTGTGCCCAGGGGGCCTTAAACTCCTATCTGGTCAAAATGAGTACATGGCGATAAGTAGCAGAAACATTGTTATCAAAAAACAAGAAGTAAGTAGTTAAGCAAAATGCCCCCAAATTCAAAATTTTAAGAAAAAAATGAATAATATAAAACAGTAAAATAGCAAATTAAAAAGAGATTCCACAGGAGGATAGGGTAACCGCTGCTAGAAATGATGACGAACGGACGAGTTCGTCTAGGAACTTTGTACATTGTAAAGAACAGCCCTGGGGCGTTTATCATTTTCCGGCAGAGTAAAATCGTATCTCGTGAGATTACGAATTTCATCATTCGGAATATGTTCAAGATTTGCATAGAATTTTTCAGCAAGCTGGAGCATAAAATTTCGAATAGAAGGGAGGGCAAGACTGTGACGAATGTCATCATTTCTAAAATACCCCGGAGAATCAGTAATCATTCTTAGAATTTTATTTTCAAGTCTACTAATGTAGTTAATGTGGTATCTTGCAGCAGAACCCCAAACTGGGCCAGCATACGTGATAATTAGAATGTTGCAGAAGGCATTCGGTGAGCCTTTTTATATTGGAAAGAAATGTTTAAAAGTGGTATAAACAGATAAAAGAAGGCAGAGAACGCATTGAAGATGAATAACCTCTGGTGGACCATCCACCTCAACCGATGAAGCTCACGTCCGAAATATTAAAGATTTGGTGATCGCAAACCATCGATTTACAGTTAAAGACCTTGCTGATGAGGTTGGAATTTCAAAAGTTTCGGTCCATTCCATTTTGGGCCTCAAACACGTCAAATCTCGATTGGTAACGAAAATACTGAATGCGCCAGCTCACACTGGATTGATTCTTCGTGACGTTTTCGCCAAAAATGAAACACATATCATTCCTCAACTACCATATTCACACCGTGCGACTTCTGGCTATTCCCCAAACTCAAAAGACCACTCCGGGGACACACTTTTGAGTCGGTTGAAGAGGTTCAACGGGAATCGGCGCGCTCTTTGAAGGCCATCCTGCCGATGACTTTTTAGCATGCATTGAGGATTGGCAAAAAAGTTCCCATAAGTGCATTGTGTCCGCAGGGGATTACTTTGAATTCGACGAAATAAATTTAGAAGAGTAAATTAAGAAGTTTTGAAAAAAATAATAATTAATCTTACTTTTTGGGCACAGTAGTATATAAATAATACATTTTTTCTTATCGATTAAAGAAAATTCCAGAGGTTCAACGTGAATCGGCGATCGCTTTGAAGGCCATCCTGCTGATGACTTTTTGGCATACATTGAGGATTGGAAAAAAAAGTTTCCATAAGTGCATTGTGTCCGGAGGGGATTACTTTGAATTCGACGAATTAAATTTGGAAGAATAAATTAAGAGGTTTTGAAAAAAAATAATAATTGGTCTTACTTTTTGGGCACAGTAGTATTTAAATAATACACTTTTTCTTATCGATTAAAGAAAATTTCAGGATATTTAAAAATCTCAGTTCACGTGGCAGAAAGCCTGGTCAAGGTAAGTGCTTACGAAGCAAAACGGAACAAAATATTCTTTTGAATTTAAAACGTTGTGAAAAAGATAATGCTATCGATTGTTAAACATATTAAAAACAGCTAAACTGGAATCTGCACTTTTCATACTAGAAGTAGAGAATCGTTTATCTATATTCATGTTTGGAACTTTCTTGAATAACGTTCAAATAATAGCCTTTCACTTAGATAGTTTAAACAATATCATGCAATTACTCAGTTACTGAGTAATGACGTCATAAAAATATGTTTATAAAAAAGTTTAACCTTCAAAAAAATAAAAAACATTTAGAGGAAAAGAAAATTTTGTATTTAATGCAAGTTTATGCCCGGTAATTTTCATTCTGCTTTAGTGTAAAGTGTAGTAAATATATTTTCTAAAATAGTAGATTATTTATTAAACTTTTTATTGCTAGTGTTGAGCATCGGTAAGTTTTATTTTCGCTTTTTATTTTTTAATAAAGGGCATGTTTATTTTCAAATGCAAAAAGTTTAAATTAAATATCTATAGTAAAATTACAAATACCCTGTTTAATTAAAAATTTAGCTACTTATCAATGCTATTCCTTAATGTAGACTTCCATATAATATTTATATTTTATGTAATATATTTTTATTCTCTTTAGCACATTTAAACTTAAATATCTATAACAAAATTACAAAAACCTAACTCAAATAAAATTTTATTTATAAATGTTATTTCTTAATGTAGCTATTCATATAATATTTTTATTTTATATAATAAATTTTTATATTTTTTAACATTTTTATCATTAAATATCTATAGTAAAATTATAAATACCATGCTGGATTAAAAATTTTGTTATTTATCAATGTTATTTCCTAATGTAGATATTCATATAATATTTATATTTAATATAAATATTTTTATCGTTTTTTTATTGAGAACGTAGAAAACAAGAAAAATTAAAAGCACATTCAAAATCAATGAACATATGATTTAAATTTAACTTTTCGAATTTTGAATTTTAATTTAAGCCACTGAACTTTTTCTATTTTTGTCTCTTAATTGTAGCCCAAATGTCTACAAAAATAACAATAAATAATAAAAGTTTGAAGAAATTTTTAAATATGACTTTAAACTGGATGTATTTTATTGTAAATAATTACGAAGAGAGGTAAATAGTTTTATCAAGTTCTTTTAAAAACTTGATTAAATATATATATTTTAAAAGTCAGAATTTTTTGCGAAAAATCTGATTTCGTAAGTTATATATAATTTTTGATTTTCAAAATAAGAATACACGACATTCGCATTGTAATATCATTAATGTATTTAAAATTATTATTTAGGGTAAATGATTGCGAAAAATGAATAATTTTTTCATATTTGTTACGTCGAAACCCAACTTCTCCCGTCAGGGGGAGGTCAACGCCCTATGCCCGGAAAACATCCTGTTTGTGGGGGTGTCTGGCAGGGGGTGAGGGCCAGGGAGAGAAGGAAGGAATGTAAGTAAAACGAGTTGAAACTTAGCGACCGAAGGAAAAGGTTGGTGTTAGCGGTCCATCCATGAGTAGCGGTGGCTGCATAATTCATAGAGTTCAACCCCAGCGACCATCAAGAAAGGTTGCTTGTGGCTGTCCATCCATGAGCGCGATGACTGCATAAATAATTGAGTGTAACCCTCAAGAAAGGTTATGTGGGCAGTTCCATCTTCGAGTTTGATGACTGCCAAAAATAAAGGAGTTTTATTTACATACAGTCCACTGTGTTGAGTATTATTTCCATTAACTGAGTATGTGTCATTTTTGGAATTTGTTTCTTGAGTCCGAGCTATCGAACAATATTCTTTTAAAATCTTTGGTCAAATATAGATATTTTAAATTACAGAAAGTTTGCAAAAATTCTGGTTTCGTAAGCTATATACATTTGTGACTTTCAAAATAAGAATACTCAATAATCGCATTTTAATAGCATTAATATATTTAAATTATGTTTGCAACACGAACAAAAATAGATGTAACAAAATGAACATAATTTTTATTACATTTGTTCATATGTTTTTTTTTTTTTGTTGAAGAAATTGTTCACATGTTTTTATGAACATTAAAACTTGGTGATCAGGGTTGTGTTTGAAATTTCTAACAAACCATACCGAAAAATAAGTTGCGAGAAAAAAAATTGATAAAAAGCGAATTTTTTAAATACCTTTCCTTAGAAAAATATTTTGTTCGTAATTTTTTGTTGAAATATTAGATTTATTTAGCCCATAAAAAAAGTGTCTATTGCTAATTTGTGATAAAAAAAATCTTTTAATTAAAAAATGTAAACTGAAAGTATTAAGTAGTTTAAATGTAATATCTCTTCTTGTAAAACTATTATGGAATTTTTTTCATACATTTTTTATTGACCATATTACTTCATTAAAAATTACGTTTGTTTTAATTTATTTTATTGGACACGAAATGATAAAAAAAATTTTACATCAAAACGAGAAAATATATATTTTCTAAAATCGCAGATTCTTTATTAAACTTTTTATTGCTTTTTGTAAGTTTTATATATTTTTGTTTTTTAAAATAAGAATACTCAATACTTACACATTAATAACATGAATATATTTAAACTATGCCTGAGACATGATCAAAAATCGATGTAACAAAATGAACATAATTTTTTTACGTTTGTTCAAATATTTATATGTTTTTTGTTTAATATATTGTTCACATGTTTCTATGAAAATTAAAACTTGGTGATGTTCTGTTTTTAATTATGGTAAAAAAAATTATGAAAAGCAAATTTTTTAAATGCATCTTCTTAGAAAAATATTTTTATTTTGAAATATTAAATTTATTTAGCACATAAAAAAGTGTTTATTGCTAATTTATGATAAAAAAATCATTTCATTATAAAAATTGAAACTAAAAGTATTAAATAGTTTAAATGTAATATGTCCTCTTGTAAAACTATTAAGGAATTTTTTTTTATATATTTTATTAATCATGCTAAAATTAAATTTCTCTAAAAATCTAAAATTTACGATTATTTTAATTTATTTTATTAGGCATGAAATGATTAAAAAAAGCTTACATCAACAAAAAAAAATATATACTAAAAAATCGTAGATAATTTATTAAACTTTTTATTGCTATTGTAAATTATATGCATTTTTAATTTTCAAAATGAAAATCCTCAATACGCACACTTTAATATCATTGATATATTTAAACTATGCCTGCAACACAAACAAAAATAGATGCAACAAAATGAACATAATTTTTGTTACATTTGTTCATATGCTTATTTTTTTTTGTTTAAGATATTGTTCAATGTTTTTATGAACAACAAAACTTGGTAATCAAAGTTGTATTCAGAATTTTAACAAACCTTATAAAAAATAAGTTGCGTGAAAAAAATTTAAGAAAAGCGAATTTTTTAAATACATTTTATCAGAAAAAAATATTTTTTTTTTAAATATTATTTACGTACCCCTAAAAAAGTATTTATTGCTAATCAGGGTTAAAAAATAATTAAATTAAAAGAATGAAACTGGAATTATTAAATAGCTTAAATATAATATATCATCTTGTAAAACTATTGGTGAATTTTTTTTATACATTGCTTTAATTTATTATTAGTTTTTATTTCATTTATTTTATCAGGCATAAAAAATGCTTACGTTAACAAAAGCGGACGAACGTTACGAAACAAAGTTTTGCACTGCGATTAATTTTTAAAATGTTTATCAGCACATTTTTTTCTTTTTTATTTTTCCATATATTTAAATAAGAATCTAAATTACGAAAATTATTTTAATTTCTTTGTTAAATTTTAAAATTGAAAACCCAAATAAAAAATATAGCAGTTAAAAAATAAAAAACAATGTTGTAGTTAAAAAATATGGTTATTGTAAAATAATAATACTTGATAAATATTAATTGTACAATTTTTTTTTTTTTTTTTGGAAAAATATTTTATAAATGGTTTATAACTTTAAATAAGTCGATATTTATTAGTCAAAAATACTTTATGCTTTTGTCTGTTAGAATACATATAAGCTGATTCAAAAATAAAAATTAAAATAAGTACAAATTACTTAATAAACTATATAAATTACTTATATTTTCTTAACTTTTTGAAAATCTGCTTTTTGTTTCTGATATTAGATTATTAACAATTTAACTACCGATAAACAACAGTTGCGTATTTTGATATAAGATTAGGAAATAATAAAATAATAACTTTCAAAGTTTGGTGTTGTTTGATAATTTGCAAAATTCATGGTTGTTGATATTCTTTGAAAATAAGTGTCTAAAATAAACAGTGATTTTACTTTTTTAGAACTTCTTGTTTCCTTTCATGCTATTTTAATAAATATTTATTGTAGTTCATTCGCAATATTGGATGATTATTTGCAATGTAAATTGAAGCGTTAAGTTATTTTCGCCTTTAAATCAGGTCTAGCCCACTCCATTATAGACTAGTATTAATAATTAAATAAACAATAACTCAATGATTAATAATTACTCTAATTATGTACGCTTAATTTCCGGGTCATTATTTGCAATGTAAATTGAAGTGTAAGTTATTGTCGCCTTTTAATTAGGTCTAGCCCAATTCGATATGAAAAAAGCCACAAAATAGTTTATAAGGTTAAAAGCCATAGCCAACCATTATAGGTTAAAAGCTATAAATTACGTTACATTTTTTATATAAGGGGAAGAAATTTGAAATTGAGAAAAAATTAGATCATGTAGCCTGATGCGATTATAAGTTATTAAAAAAGAAGTAAATACTTAAATATTAGAAAAATATTTATTCATTGTTTTCTTATTTAATGCAAGCTAGGAAATATCATCTTCTGTAATAACATGATGGCCAAAATGAAATGTTTCAGTATGAGATGAAAGTCATAAGTTCATAGTTTTAGACTATTTTTTCGTTCCATGGAATATACTAAACATAATTTATTGCTTCACACTAACTTAATAAATACTTATTTCAGCTTAATAAAAATATTGCTTCATTATTTAATTAATATATATTAAATAATCAAGCAATATTTTTATTAAGCTGAAATAAGTATTTATTAAGTTAGTGTGAAGAGAACATTTTTGGTCGTTTAAGTTAAAGTAAAATTTTTTAGCCTGTCACATTATTACTTTACCTTAAAAATCATATGATATTTTTTACATAGATTTTCAGATTTTGGAGAAATAATAAAAAGCGGAGTATTATTCGCCTCTAATTTTTTTAAAAAAAAAACTTAAATAATAGAAAAATATTTATTGTTCGGTTTCTTATTTACTGCAAGTTAGGAAATATCATCTTCAGTAAATAACATACTGGTCAAAATGAAATGTTGTCTTGTGAGATGAATCATATTTTTTGAATAATTTTTGTTCCATTGAATGTGGAACACAGTTGAGTGCTTCACACTGACTTAATAAATACTTATTTAAATTTATTAAAAATATTGCTGTAATATTTAATACATATTAAAGGGAAACGTTTTTGGTCTTAGCTTAAGTTAAAGTAAAGTTTTCTATTCTGTCTCATCATCACTTTACCTTAAAAATCATATTATATTTTCCCCCTAGATTTTCAGATTTTGGCGAAATAATAAAACATGAAGTATGATTCGACTATAATTTATATAAAAAAGTGAACAATTAAATATTAGAAAAATATTTATTCATTGTTTTCCAATATAAATGTAAGCTAGGAAATATCATCTTCAGTAAATAACATACTGGACAAAATGAAATGTTGCTGTGTGGGATGAGAGTTATAAGTTCATATTTTTAGAATTTTTTGCTTCATACTACCTTAATAAAAGGGCCTGAATGGCCGAGTGGTTAGCGCTTTGGCGCTCGGTACCGCAGGTTTCGTGTTCGAGTCCCGGCGGAGTTTTTTTAGTTTGTTGTGGTTCGGAATCCACTTTAAAAAGTAGGTCCCGGTCTAATAGGATCGTAGAGCGTTGCGGGGGCAGTGTTACTCCGCGTCCGTGGCTTATCTTCAAGTGACACGCGCCCCCTGGGTAATGCAAAGTGAGTACGTCTGTGCAGCACTTGCCTTAAGGCATCCAAAGACCAAGATGTCTGTGTTTGCCAGCTGCATTAGATAGAAAAAAAAACTACCTTAATAAATACTTATTGCAGTTTAATAAAAATATTGCATGATTATTTAATACATATTAAAGAGAAACGTGTTTGTTCTTAATTTAAGTTAAAGTAAAGTTTTCTAGCCTGTCTCATCATTTTTTTACCTTAAAAGACACATGATATTTTTTACATAGACTTTGGGATTTTGGGGAAATAATAAAATAATTGGCCTAAAGTGTACAAAAAAGATTATAGTCAAACCAAACCAAGCTAGCAGACAAACCAAACCAAATCTAAGCAACGTTAGTTCCATGGTAAAAAGGTTAAGTTAATTTTTACATTCGAAAGCTATGCTATAACTTAAACGTTTCACTTTCAATATACTGAATTTGACAATGTGCCAACTGACTTCACAAATGGAGGGCCTGAATGGCCGAGTGGCTAGCGCTCTGGAGCTCGGTGCCACAGATTTCGGGTTCAAGTCCCGGCGGTGCCATGGATGTTTGTAGTGGTTCGGAATCCACTTTAAACCGTATGACCCGGTTCTAATAGGAGCGTTGCGGGGGGCATTGTTACGCGTCCGTATCTTCATGTTACACGCGCCCCCGGGTAATGCAAAGTGAGTAACGTCTGTGCAGCGCTTGCCTTAAGGCATCCAAGACCAAGCTGTCTAAGTGTTTGCCAGATGCATAGGAAAAAAAAAACACTTCACAAATGGATAGTTTTATATTTTTCATAAATTTGTGTTATGCAATAATCTGTAAAATCTTTACAAACTATTAATCTACATTTTACAAAAGTTGGTAGAAATACCAATTGTCTATGAAACAATAGATCAATAACTTTGGATTAAAAATAAATAATAATAATAACCAACATTTTGAATGTTTAATTATCGTCATGTTTTGCTTATCGTTGATTATTTCTTCTGTTTGCGCAGATAATCCAATGAAAGTTGTCTCCTAACTGGGTTAAATTTCATTTTAAATTTAAAAAAAACATCCCTAATCAGTGAAAGATGGTGATAACGAGTAAAAGGGGACATTTCGAGCGAGATCCTGCCACAGCGAAGATGGGACAGGAGATCCTGCCGTTCGAACTGGGCTACTTGCCCGAGTATTTCGTCAGAAAAGCTGAGGTGGAACTCAACGAGACACCCGAGCGAAAAGTACACGGACTTCGACAAATAAAGGAATTAGCAAAAAGTAAGAAAAAGAAATTTAATAATATACTTGTTACAATAAAATCCAATTAGTGTACTCTTACTTCAATAAGAATTCCTTTTTTAATTCAATTAGAGTTAATTAACTAATAAAATCCAATTAGTGTACTCCTACTTCAATAAGAATTCCTTTTTAATTCAATTAGAGTTAATTAACTAATAAAATCCAATCAGTGTACTCTTATTTCAATAAGAATTCCTTTTTAATTCAATTAGAGTTAATTAACTAATAAAATCCAATTAGTGTACTCTTACTTCAATTAGAATTCCTTTTTTAATTCAATTAGAGTTAATTAACTAATAAAATCCAATTAGTGTACTCTTACTTCAATAAGAATTCCTTCCTATTTTAATTCAATGAGTGTTTATTAACTAATAAAATCCAATTAGTATACTCTTACTTCAATAAGAATTCCTTCCTATTTTAATTCAATGAGTGTTTATTAACTAATAAAATCCAATTAGTATACTCTTACTTCAATAAGAATTCCTTCCTATTTTAATTCAATGAGTGTTTATTAACTAATAAAATCCAATTAGTGTACTCTTACTTCGATAAGAATCCCTTCCTATTTTAATTCAATGAGTGTTTATTAACTAATAAAATCCAATTAGTGTACTCTTACTTCAATTAGAATTCCTTTTTTAATTCAATTAGAGTTAATTAACTAATAAAATCCAATTAGTGTACTCTTACTTCAATAAGAATTCCTTCCTATTTTTAATTCAATGAGTGTTTATTAACTAATAAAATCCAATTAGTATACTCTTACTTCAATAAGAATTCCTTCCTATTTTAATTCAATGAGTGTTTATTAACTAATAAAATCCAATTAGTATACTCTTACTTCAATAAGAATTCCTTCCTATTTTAATTCAATGAGTGTTTATTAACTAATAAAATCCAATTAGTGTACTCTTACTTCGATAAGAATCCCTTCCTATTTTAATTCAATGAGTGTTTATTAACTAATAAAATCCAATTAGTGTACTCTTACTTCAATTAGAATTCCTTTTTTAATTCAATTAGAGTTAATTAACTAATAAAATCCAATTAGTGTACTCTTACTTCAATAAGAATTCCTTCCTATTTTAATTCAATGAGTGTTTATTAACTAATAAAATCCAATTAGTATACTCTTACTTCAATAAGAATTCCTTCCTATTTTAATTCAATGAGTGTTTATTAACTAATAAAATCCAATTAGTATACTCTTACTTCAATAAGAATTCCTTCCTATTTTAATTCAATGAGTGTTTATTAACTAATAAAATCCAATTAGTGTACTCTTACTTCGATAAGAATCCCTTCCTATTTTAATTCAATGAGTGTTTATTAACTAATAAAATCCAATTAGTGTACTCTTACTTCGATAAGAATCCCTTCCTATTTTAATTCAATGAGTGTTTATTAACTAATAAAATCCAATTAGTATACTCTTACTTCAATAAGAATTCCTTCCTATTTTAATTCAATGAGTGTTTATTAACTAATAAAATCCAATTAGTATACTCTTACTTCGATAAGAATTCCTTCCTATTTTAATTCAATGAGTGTTTATTAACTAATAAAATCCAATTAGTGTACTCTTACTTCAATAAGAATTCCTTCCTATTTTAATTCAATGAGTGTTTATTAACTAATAAAATCCAATTAGTATACTCTTACTTCAATAAGAATCCCTTCCTATTTTAATTCAATGAGTGTTTATTAACTAATAAAATCCAATTAGTATACTCTTACTTCAATAAGAATCCTTCCTATTTTAATTCAATGAGTGTTTATTAACTAATAAAATCCAATTAGTATACTCTTACTTCAATAAGAATTCCTTCCTATTTTAATTCAATGAGTGTTTATTAACTAATAAAATCCAATTAGTGTACTCTTACTTCAATAAGAATTCCTTCCTATTTTAATTCAATGAGTGTTTATTAACTAATAAAATCCAATTAGTATACTCTTACTTCAATAAGAATTCCTTCCTATTTTAATTCAATGAGTGTTTATTAACTAATAAAATCCAATTAGTGTACTCTTACTTCGATGAGAATCCCTTCCTATTTTAATTCAATGAGTGTTTATTAACTAATAAAATCCAATTAGTATACTCTTACTTCAATAAGAATTCCTTCCTATTTTAATTCAATGAGTGTTTATTAACTAATAAAATCCAATTAGTGTACTCTTACTTCAATAAGAATTCCTTCCTATTTTAATTCAATGAGTGTTTATTAACTAATAAAATCCAATTAGTATACTCTTACTTCAATAAGAATTCCTTCCTATTTTAATTCAATGAGTGTTTATTAACTAATAAAATCCAATTAGTGTACTCTTACTTCGATACGAATCCCTTCCTATTTTAATTCAATGAGTGTTTATTAACTAATAAAATCCAATTAGTATACTCTTACTTCAATAAGAATCCCTTCCTATTTTAATTCAATGAGTGTTTATTAACTAATAAAATCCAATTAGTGTACTCTTACTTCGATAAGAATCCCTTCCTATTTTAATTCAATGAGTGTTTATTAACTAATAAAATCCAATTAGTGTACTCTTACTTCGATAAGAATCCCTTCCTATTTTAATTCAATGAGTGTTTATTAACTAATAAAATCCATTTAGTGTACTCTTACATCATTAACAATTCCTTTCTATTTTAATCCAATTAGTGTTTTTTAACTAATAAAATCCAATTAGTGTGCTCTTACTTCAATAAAAATTCCTTCCTATTTTAATTACAATAAAGAAACATTTAATAAGTCCATTTAAAAACAAAAAGGTTTTATTTCCGATGAAAATATGCATTATCAAAATCATCATCAAAAAGGTTTTATCCTGTTCATTTTTTTAATATATAAATTCAAGTTTAAATTCAACCATTCAGATTGAAATCAGAATCAAAGCTATAATAGAATAGTAGTAGAATCGTAGCTAGAATCACAGTTGTAATAGAATCAGAATAATAGCTAGAATCATCAAATCAAGCTGTAATTATGCAAAAATCCTACGGTAAATCGTTGAGCTGTAATTTGTGACATTTTTGAAAAGCATTTTGGTTGTGTATTTTCAATGCATAAAATAAAAAATAAAAAATTTCAATTTTGATTCGGAGGATTTGTAAATTATCTCTAATTCAGAAATTTTTTTATTTCTGTTCTTATGATTTTAAAATCTAATAATAAAAAAAATAATCTAAATTATTTAAATAATAATAAACAATAATATAGATAATCTAAATAATGTGAAAAATAAAAATAATAATCTAATAATAATAAAAATAAATAATAATAAATAATCTGAAGAAAAAATAATAAAAATAATCTAAAGAATAAAAATAATAAATAATCTAAAGAATAATAAATAATAATCTAAATAATAGAAAAGGTAATCCTTAGTTCGCGGTGAATTTTATGTTTTTATTACCAGTTTAAAATTGGCAATGACTTTTGATGCAACAACTCATGGTGTAGTCCATATTCCATCTGTAATTGTTTCGACCTCTGAAGGTCGCACAGACAATCACTAATTTCATGAGGTCTCATTATACAGGACACTGAATATCTGCTATCCGATTTGAGTGACAGGTTGCTCTCATGAGTACAAAACACTAATTGCATGTAATATAATTGCAAACAACACTGCTTATTTGCTGTCAAATTTCAGTGGTGGGTTGTTATTATTCACTTGTCAGCATTCCTCTCTCCTGGAAAAAAATGCGACAAGTCTTTCCGTTGGAAAAATGCTACAACAGTATGATTTATTGATGAATTTGCTACCGTTAGAACAGACTTCAGTTTTAAAGATTGGTTTGGTTTGTCTTTCTACGGTCATCTTATGCACTCTTTTGGGCTAAACAGACCGGGACCTACAGTTTAACGTGGATTCCGAACCACTCACAAACATCCACGGCACCGCCAGGATTCGAACCTGAAGCCTGGGATACCAAAGACCAGAGCGCTAGCCACTTGGCCACCAGGCAGCTCAGTTTTAAAGAAGTATATTAAAAAATGTTACAGAATTGTTGGAACCCCATTAAAAAAATTTAAATGCTAATTAAATTCGTAGAATTGAACATCGTCGTAGAATTGAATATCAACCTGCATATAAAGTTGAAAATAAAGCAATAGGAAAAGAAGCGGCTCCTAAATACACTCAAGAGCCAAAACATTATGACCACCCCCTACATTTTGCAATGAACTCGCCTGGATGACGTAGAAGGTACGTGATCAGGTGGAAGTGGTATTTGACTGGGATTAAGTGGTGGTATTAATCCATGCCAAGGCGGGTTGAAGCTGTGTTGCGCGTCAAATGTGGGCCAACTCGTTATTGACAGGTGGTCATAATGCTTTGGCCCTTGAGTGTAAATGCCTGCTAAAAAACTTGAAGAACCAATGGAAATGGTTCTTCAAGTTTTCCAATACACATGGAAAACAAAAAGAACCCATAAGCGAGATCGATCCAGATGAAGAAAGAAGCATACTCGTTTGTAGAGATAATCAAATTGAATGCGATTGCAAAATTATGGATGAAAGGGGGAAAAAAAAGGTATTACTATTCAATAGATATTAGATATTTTATTTTCCAAAAATTTGGTATTTTAAATCAAGGTACATTTTGAGTAAAAAAAACCCCATTTTTTAACATTATTTTCATGATTCATAATAATTATTCAGATAGATTTTTAACTCTGGTTGGTGCCTTTTTAATATATGTAATAAACGGGACCTGAATGGCCGAGTGGCTACGCTCTGGCGATCTACCTTCAGGTTCGAGTCCCGGCGGGGCCATTGATGTTTGCAGGGGTTCGGAATCCACTTTAAACCGTAAGTCCCGCTCTAACAGGATCGTAGAGCGTTGCGGAGATATTAGAGAGTTTTTGCATACCGTATTTTGGGCGTCCGTTAGCTTTTTCTCCCTAGTGCGCATGCTCATAGGAAACATTATTACAGATATGCATGCACAATTTCCTATGAGCATACGCGCTAGGGAGAAAAAGCTAACGGACGTCCAAAATACGGTATGCAAAAACACTCTATTGTTACTCCGCATCCGTAGCTTATCTTCTAGCTACTCGCATCTCATGGGCAGTGCTAAGTGAATAATGTCGGTGCAGCGCTTGCTCTAAGTCATCAAAGACAAGTCTCTAAGTGTTTGCCGGCTGCATTAGAACAGAAAGAATATATTTATTAAAAGCGAAAGGTTCATTAACCGCACTAATTAAGATATTACATTATTCAAAAAAATTTTTTCCCCTTTCTAATGCAGCTGGCAAACACAGACAGCTTGGTATTGGATGCCTTAAGGCAAGCGCTGCACAGACGTACTCGCTTTGCATTACCCAGGGGGCGCGTGTAACTTGATGATAAAGCCACGGACGCGGAGTAACAATGCCCCCGCAAAGCTCTTATTAGGACAGGGACTTACGGTTTGAAGTGGATTCCGAACCACTACAAACACCCATGGCACCGCCGGGATGCAAACCCGATACCTGAGGTTCCGAGTGCCAGAGCGCTAGCCACTCGGCCAGTCAGGCCATACATTATTCAAAAATCAAATCGTTGATGAAAATAACGGCAAGTTTAAAAAAAAAAAAACAGTTTTACTTGCTTTATATACATATTGACTTTTTATTTGAACAGGAGACAAGCACACGAAGAACATTGTGTTTGACGACGACTTCCTCACGCAGTATTTGAGAGTGAGGAAGTACGACGTCGCCAGGGCTTTCTCCACGCTAAACGCGTACGTTACTTTGCGGAGGAAGAACCCCAATTTGTTCACCAACTTTCGTTTCGAATCCATTGTGAAGTCCGTCACTGACAGATGCCTGACGATCTTACCTTACCGATGCCAGGATGGATGCACCATTTTGTTCATTGAATTGGGTAAGTGTTACTGTTTTAAAGTACAGTAGAACCTCTGTAAGTCGTTATATAATAATATAAATCATTAAATAATAATATTTAATAAATAAAGAAATTAAATAATAATAAGACTTGGTTCTTTAAATTACGATTTAGAACCCTTAGGTTCTTTAAATTATGACTAACCATAGACTGAGGCAATATTACAGTAGATCCTCTGTAAGTCGTTATATAATAATATAAGTCGTTAAATAATAATATTAAATAATTTTTAATAAATAAAGAAATTAAATAATAATAAGACTTGGTTCTTTAAATTACGATTTAGAACCCTTAGGTTCTTTAAATTATGACTAACCATAGACTGAGGCAATATTACAGTAGAACCTCTGTAAGTCGTTATATAATAATATAAGTCGTTAAATAATAATATTAAATAATTTTTAATAAATAAAGAAATTAAATAATAATAAGACTTGGTTCTTTAAATTACGATTTAGAACCCTTAGGTTCTTTAAATTATGACTAACCATAGACTGAGGCAATATTACAGTAGAACCTCTGTAAGTCGTTATATAATAATATAAGTCGTTAAATAATAATATTAAATAATTTTTAATAAATAAAGAAATTAAATAATAATAAGACTTGGTTCTTTAAATTATGATTTAGAACCCTTAGGTTCTTTAAATTATGACTAACCATAAACTGAGGCAATATTACAGTAGAACCTCTGTAAGTAGAAGACGCCAAATAATTCGAGTTATAGAGTTTTCGCCTTACGCGGATTTTGTAAGGAAAATATTCGACTAGTAGAGGTTTAGATTCTTTCTAATTTATTTTGAGTTACAGAGGTAATAAACATGTTTATTTGCAGCTTAAAAATTATATTATGTATTACAATAAAAAATCAAAATAATTCCGAAACAACCTTAAAGTTAAAAATATTTTGTATTAAAAAAGTCTGTTATTATTATTTTTTTTTTCTTTAGACAGTTCGATCGTTCTAGATGTATAGTATTATCTAAGCTATAAAGAGCAGAACTTTCTTTTTCTTCCGAGTTGCTATTTCATAGAATTGGTTATTCTATTTACTTTATACTCATACATTGTTTTCTAAGAAACAATGACGTGCATTGTCGGCAAATCCTTAAAGTCGGTAACTTATTTTTCTTCGAGCTATAGAAGTAATCAAGTTTCAAATGATCGAGTTGCGAAGGTTGTAAAAAAGATTGTAAAATCAAATATTGCTAATGTTCGAGATATAGAGGTCCAATTTTTTTTTTCGAGTTACGGAGGGGAAACATATACCAAAATGGCTTGTGGGGATTGATTAATTATTTCAACTTATAGAGGGTTAAAATGTCGAATAATGGAGGTTTTGGGGTAAGGAACAAAAATTGTTTCGTGTTGTGGAGGTTTTTGACTTATCGAGGTTCAACTTAAAGAGGTTCTACTATATATATAGCATCTTTAAAATCTTTACATTTATAGTACTGTGTTTTATAAATATTATAGTGTACATTTCATCTAAATTACGTACGTACATCTCATATAAATGCATATTGTTTTACACTAAAATATTTTTGAAATTTTTTTCAAATTTTAAATTTTTTTTATTTTTTATCAAATTGCTAATTTGACATCGTGCCAACTGTAATGTTTGAGTTCGGCGATTCTGGTGACGTTCTAAATGTGACGCTTTAACAAAGAATCATGGGATGACAGAAAACGTGCCACTTATTGACATATGACGTTCGTCACAATCAATCATGTGTCTCTTTCTGTTAAAATAGTGAGAGTTTTAAACAATGCATATAGTGTGTAGGAAAATTGTATGATCCGAAACTAATATGTTTAACATTAATTTTTAATCTTAACTATTAAAATTGTAAATTAAATTATTTTAAACAATCCTATAAAAAACCCAGCTAACTTCATGTCTTATATTAGAGCCCAACTTTTACAATGAGATATTGGATTCGATATATGTATGACGCCCTGAGTTTAAAGTCCAAATTTTCATTTTTTTCCATATTTTAGTTTTTAAAGTCCAAAATTAAAATTTTTTTTCCAAATTTTAATTTTTAAAATCCGAATTTTTATTTTGCTATTTTCATAAATTTTGATATGTTTAAATACTCTTTTTTCCCATTTCTTTTAAAAATTTCGTGGGGCCTGAGTGGCCGAGTGGCTAGCGCTCTGGCGCTCGGTACCACAGGTTTCGGGTTCAAATCCCGGCGGTGCCATGGATGTTGTAGTGGTTCGGAATGCACTTTAAACCGTAGGTCCCGGTCTAACATGATCGTAGAGCGTTGCGGGGGCATTGTTACTCCGCGTCCGTGACTAATCTTCAAGTTACACGTGCCCCCTGGGTAATGCGAAGTGAGTAACGTCTGTGCAGCGCTTGCCTTAAGGCATCAAAGACAAGTGTCTAAGTGTTTGCAAGCTGCAGTAGAACAAAAAAAAATTAAAAAACTTCTTACACTTATGTGAATGGAATTTGATGTACTACGATTATAATTATTATTTTTTATAAAATATTTTTATCTCTTACCTTATAAAAAACAAACAAAAACAGTTAAGACTGATTTTGCTAATTTGTGTTTCAATTAAATTATAAATAATTTGATAAAAATTCAAATGCAGAGTGATTATTAAAAACTTTTTCGATACATCAATCATTAGCTATCATATCGTTCACAGAAACTGAATGAAGTTTTGGTTTAAGGCATTTTGAGGTATGCGCTCAAGAAAAAACAACAGTTAACTCTAAGCAATTACGATTACAGTAACACGATTTCGAAAATTTCAAATGGCAACATCCACATTTTTT